>JAJEJO010053528.1:326762-338001 GCA_020662805.1 Glaucomys volans
CTTCTTCTTCTTCTTCTTCTTCTTCTTCTTCTTCTTCTTCTTCTTCTTCTTCTTCTTCTTCTAAGTCTATTTTCAGTTCCTTAGCCCATATATTCGTTGGGTTATTTATACTTTTGGTGTTAAGTTTTTTGAGTTCTTTATATATTCTGGAAATTTAGCAATGTTCATAGCAGCTCAATTCACAATAGCTAAAGTATGGAACCAACATAGGTAACCTTCAACAGATGGATGGATAAAAAATATGTGGTATATATACACAATGGAAGATTATTCAACCATAAAGAAGAATGAAATTATAGTATTTGTCAGTAAATGAATGGGGCTGAAGAATATCATGCTAAGCGAAATAATACAATCCCACGGAACCAAAGGCCAAATGTTTTCTCTGATATGCAGATACTAATTCACGATAAGGGGGGTCTAGGAAGAATAGAGTTACTTTAGGTAGAGGGGAATGAAGGGAATGGAGGGGGTATGGAGGTAGGAAATATAGTAGAATGAATCGGACATTATTACCCTATGTGCATGTATGATTACATGACTGGTGTAATTCTACATCATGTACAACCAGGAGAATGAGAAGTTGTACTTCATTTATGTATGATATGTCAAAATGCATTCCACTCTCATGTATAAATAATTAGAACAAATTAAAAAAGGAAAAAAAAGCATATTCTAGGCACTGCCTTGTTTTTCAAGGCAGTGTAATGACTAGCAATGACTAGTACATTGGGAAGAGGATGAGCTTTAATAGCAGGCAGACTTGGGTTTAAGTCCTGTTAATGCCTCTTACTAGCTTTGGATACTCCATTTCAAACTTCTCTTAGCCTTTTCCTGTAGCTTTAGGATTTTGACTAGACTGTTTATGTACAGTAGGGCCTAGAAGGTAATAAATGGTGTTAACATTTATTTTTGAAACTCAGTTCTATCATCTAGTAAATTTTACATTCTAGCTTTATCTACCATTGTGATAAACAAGCTCGTTATGCCTTCACCTCAAATTCATAGATTAAAATATTAAGCAAGACATGGGAAAGTGGAGAACTCTATAGCAATTATTCCGAACTTTTCTTCAAATTATTGTCAATCCATTCATTATCACTCTTTGAGCAATTAGGAATGTAAGCAATGATGTTATCATCTGATCTGCATTCTTTTTAATAAGGCAGTTGAATAACTTTGATAAAAGGTGTCATTCTGGTATCCCTTTCAAAGAAACAAAAGAAATCATCTTTACTTAACCAGACATGTTCTTACACTGTCTTTACTGGTCAGCACTTACTCGCCTAAGTGCTTGTATGTCATTTGCTTAAAAAGCCATTCTTTAAATAGTGACAGCCAACAAACTCAGCAAGCTGTCATTTTTAGAATCTGTGTTCCCCCTCCCTTTGAAAAAGAAGCAAAAAGACATAAGAATAATGGTACATGTGGTCATAAAGGGTGTCTTCCCAAGCTTTCTTTACTTCAAGAGCAATATTGCAGCCTACCCTGGACAAAGGAAAATTGTATATGAAGGCTACTAGGAAATACTTGATTTGGCATAGGTTTCTGGAGACATTTAGAACTACACAGAGTTAACAGAATACTTATTCAGAAACAGCTAGTTTGACTCTCTTGAGTTCCTTACATTTAAATATTACATTGTTCTCCGTCTCCATCCCACCCCTTTAATTAGTGTATCCATCTGTTTTTCTGGTACTTAGGGGAGGCTCATTGGTTAGTAATTACAGCTATGTCCCTGGGCTCCTATTTTCAAAATATGCTCTACACTCATGACCTTCCAGACTCAGGTAACAGTTGCTCTGTCCTGAGATTCTTTTGCTTATCATTGTTGGCACCTGTTATTTTCTCCTGTTTTAGGGAAGCGAGGGTTTTGCTTCCCTAGAGTTTCTCAGAGTACTCTTTAGTGTATCTGACCCTTTGCTTAGATGTCTCTGACCTCTTATAAGAAAGTGTTTATACCCAGGGCTTTGAGGGCAAAATGCTAATCTGAATTTACCATCCATCTGAAAGTATATAAGGGAAAGCAAATATGCCCAGAATACCATTCCTTTAAGAAATGCTCCTAGAGGAGAAAAGGAGAGGAGCTCAAAGTGTCAAGTGCATGGAGATAAGAATGAACAATTTGCAGGTTTGAGCCACTTTTGCCAGCAGTTTGCTAAGTGCCCTTGAGCTGATTCCTATGGTTCATTTTCTGTAGTTAGAAAGCACATGTAATCCCCATGGGGAGTCACTCTCCTCAGACCAACCATGAAGGTAGGTCCTGCAGGATCTGACCTTAACTTTCCTCTTTCCTATTCAACACTGTTTTCCACTCTGTTTCCACAACTGTGATCATCATGGATTTTTTAAATGAAATTTTGAATAAAAGAGTAAAGCAAGTGGTTGGATATGTTTTTAGTTTTTGTGTTTATATGAAGAGACTTGCCAAAGGTATATAAATGTAGTGTAATTCATTGAATCACCTTTATTACAGCTCCATTTAATAACTGTTTGCTATGTGCCAGTACTTTGCCCACTACTCAGGGGGATTACAGCCTAAGAATCCTCATTACAGCCCCATTTTACTAAGGAGAAAACTAAGTCCCAAGAGGTTAATTAACTAGCCCAAATCATACAGTGCTAATCCTGAGACTCAAACTCAGATTTGTTTGATTTTAGAGCCCAAGTTCTTGACTACTGTTATTCCTTCCTTTAGTGCCATTTTATTCCTGAGTGAACAGAACGCTATGAAATTTAGCCTTTTGCCTGAACACTTAGGGTTAATTGTGGCTCTACCAGACACTCTTCCACTTTTCTCCATTCACATCAGTATCATCACAGATGTGTGATTTCATCTATGTATATCCTTTTTGTTTGTTTATTGTGGGGGTACCAGGAGTTGAACCCAGAAGTGCTTAACCACTTAGCCACATATCCAGTCCTTTTATTTTTTATTTAGAGACAGAGTCTTGCTAGTTGCTTAGGACCTCACTAAAAGTTGCTGAGGCTAGCCTTAGACTTGTGATTCTCCTGCCTCAACCTCCCAAGTTGCTGGGATTATAGGCATGCACCACTGTATTCAGCTATGCCTATCCTTTGGTTCAGCTCATACTTCTCTTTAGGCACACTCTGTTCATCCTTTAATTTGGAATCATCCTCTTCCTCCACTCTGCCATTCAGTTCACCCATTCCTTGAATGTTTAGTTCAATTCCACTTTTTCCATAAATACTTCTCTCATTTAATTCTTTCTTCCCCATGCCACTATAGCATTTATTGTTGTGATTACACTATTTAGCACTTCATCCTATAGTATTTATTGCTTATGAATCTCTTTGAGGTCAAGAACCATGTTTTATATTTTTATATTCCCATAATACTTGCAGAGTTATATAGATGTCCAGTAAATATTTACTAAGTCTAGTAGCTATATAATGATCAACTGGATTCATTGTGCAATATTTTCTGAAAGAGTCCTCCTAGCTATTAATCCCATGTGAGAAATTAAACCATGTCAGAACTCTTCAAATGATTATAAAATTACTTTGCATTATCTAGACCCAATACTAAAATTTCTGACCCTTAATTTGGGCTCCTAACATCTAATAATTAAATATAACAAAACAATTGGAAAAATGTGTTGATGATTGACTGAATCAGTCAAGATGGTTTCTCCTCTCAGCTCTTCCGCTTACCCTGAGATTTGAAACATGTTATTAACTTTTCTGAGCCTGGTTTCCTTATCTGGTAAATGGGGATAAGAATATCTATTCTAATCATAGTAAATTAAGAAAATATAAATGAGAAATACATTTATTGTCATGTGTTATAAAATGTAAAGCACTATGCAAAAATGCACTATTTTAACTACTGTCCTATTTTCTAAGCATTTTTAATTGTTTGGAAGAGAGAACCACTGTTATCAATTATTCAAAAGTAATTCCATCACTTCCCTGTGGAAGGGACTCTAGCTTAGCTCTCAAAGCAAGTTTTAGACTTGGCACAGAGTTTCTGTGAGTTGTCCAGGATTCCTTCAGTGACAGAATCATATGTTCCTGATCTAAAAATTGACCAGTGTGGGCACAAAGAGGAAACCACTTTGCTTTCACTAGGTAATAAGGCAGCACTCTCTGGCTACACAGTTGGAGCCTTTTGTAATAGTATTTGCTTGCTGTGCTATCCATGGGGTAAGTTAATGAACCTCTAGAGAGCTGATCTGAATTAAAAAGGTCATACCTGACATGAGCCATTTCAGCACAAACATCCTGTTCTTTCTCCCTCTTCAAGGGGGAGGTTTTATTTAAGACCATCTGGAATTTGCCAAAAACTTAAATTGTGTGGATGGCAGATTGGCCCTTGCAAATAAATGTCAGGAGAGAAAACCCACCAGGAGTTATAGAATCATAAAATGTTAGAGGAAAAAGATCCCTTAGAGATTATAGAGTCCCCATCTTCATCTAACAGGTGAAGAAACTAACATCCAGAGAGAGGAAATGACTTAGTCAAGATCACACAGTAAATTTAGTGGCAGAGCTTAAAGCCAAGTTTCCCCAAGTCTCCATACTTCTTGTTCCCTGTGCTTTCCTCTATTTCAGTTCATTTATGTTACAGATTTGAAATACTTTAAGTAGCTAGAGTGATTTTAGTGTCATTCTCTAAAATGGAAACACTGTCTCTAAGCCACTAGCTGAGAACAGCTGGAATGTCTCAGCCTGTTAATTCAGATTCTGCACTTATAAGTCTTAGAGCAATCAATTTGCACACCTTAAAATTTCTGCCATTTTCACAGAGGAGTCAAGCATTTGTTTCACACCTACAAACAATACAATATTTCTAGGTTGTTTAAATCTTTGGGAAAATGAACAGGCACCAACTTCATGAGCTTCTGGATGGCATGGTAGGATGTAGCATCAGAGTACAAGTTGAAAGAATAAGTGTACATTTCAATATAATTGATGAGGACCTTGAACAAATAGAACCTGCCTTTATCAAATAGAAACCACAATATAAGCAGCATGTCTGTTCCCTGTCTGGTCCTCTCTTTTGCCCTTAAATCCCACTTACCTCAACCAGCACCTTGATTCCATTCAGTAGTCCTTTTGAATATTTAATATACTGTCCTTTGAAATTTTATTGGTTCTCTTAAAGATTTTGTCCCACTTCCCTTTCTTTTGCCCACCTTAGCCCCACCTTCTACCTATGCCCCATTCTTCTGAATGACCACTTGTTGTAGGCTGCTCCATAATTACCCTAGGATCCTGTAAGTCCTTGCAGTTGTGAGATTCTATTGGCAAATATTTAGTGCTATATTTCAGAATTTCTCAGGTTAGGAATTTGGACATCTGGTATTACTGTAGCCCAGAATGCTGAGTAGTTGGCTCTTATTCCCTGGAATCTGGGCCTAATATATTCTATTCATAGGTGGCTGCTTTGAGTGGCCAGAACATTAAATGTGATTTAATATTTTAGATGGCAGGATTTGGGTGATTTGGAAGCTATGTAATTTGGAAGTATTTCAGAAGTGTGCATGCATGTATGTGTGTGTGTGTGTGTGTGTGTGTGTACATGTGCACACTTGGCAGGCACATGCCATAGTTTAATCCTCCTTACTTTGAAAAGATGGGGTAGAAAATATATTTTACAGATTGGACAAATCAAGTGAACTACTTTAAGAAACTGCACCATTGATTGTAACTTAAGGCAAAAGAATGAAGTAAATTCCCACAGTCAACCTAGTTCCACTGCTGTTCTGGGAATCTAGGGTGCTATCTTTGACTAGGAGTGCCCAACTACTTTGCTTCAGCTATGTAAGTTTTTAAAACCTCCTAAAGTAGGCTGACTTTTAGTATTTTCAGACTCCTTGAAAGCTTTCCTGGGGATATACTATAATAACCCATCTCTTCAGAAAATTGATTTAAGGAGTATGTTCATATGTTGGGTGACAGAAAGCACCCATTCTTTTGGACTTTCAGGCTCTAACTAAGGTTACTCAGTGGTTAAATTGCCAATTCTTCAGCCCTTTTGAATCACTGTGGCTTCTATCACCATAGTTTTATCTATGGCAGAGCTAGGGTTTACTTTGGTGGACATTGTAACCCTAGATAAAGCATGGCTCACGGTGGAGTAAGAAAATTCTCAAGCAGCCAAAAGAGGGGATGTTCTAGTGATGTCTTCAACCCATCGCTGCCTCAACTCTGGAGAGCAGCAACTAGTAATATTACCTGCACTGAGCCAGGACAGGAAAGGTCCTTAATGCTCAAGGTTGGGATGTCAGTCTCCTTTATTTAGCACTCTATCTAGAACAGGGGACTGTAAACTACAGCCCCTGAATGAAGTCTGGCCCACTGCCCATTTTTAAAAATAATTTTTATTAAAATATAACTATGTCAATTGTTTTCATATTGTCTATAGCTGCTTTAGCATTAAAAGAGTGGAATAGTTACAACAAATACTATATAGGCAACAAAGCCTGAAATGCTTATGATCTTCAAGCCCCGTATGTGTATATGTGTTTTCTTTTCTTCTTTCTTTTTTTATATTTTGGGTTTTCAAAGTCTTTTTTTTTCTGCCAGTCCTTCACATAAAAGTTTATAAGCCTCCAATCTAGATTAAAAATTGGAACTCAAATGGAAATACAAAGATTGTTAGGATTGAATTTTCATGTAAAAGTAACTTTTGAGTTGTATAGCTATCCAATTCCATAGATTTTTTTATGAAATAATTTTTTGTGTATGCCTATTAAAAGTTGAGACAGTGAAGAAAGATGTGAAAAATCACTCACAATTACAACACCCAGAGAGAATCTCTATTAACATTTTGATATATCCCTTTTCTGACTTTTTGCTAGTGTACCTATTTTTAAAGCCATTGAATTATATTGTACATACTATTTTATAGCTTGATTTTTTTCATTTATTAATGTATTTTGGCATCTTTCCATGTCAATAATCATAGTTACATCATCACTCCTACTAGCTGCAAAGTATTCCATTATATAAATATGTAATTTAATTTATTTAATCAATCCCTGTTATTGGAAAGATGAACTATTTCTAGTTTATTTTCTTCTTATAGAAATGCTATAATAGATATTCATCATACATACAACTTTCACACTGGTATTTGTCCAGTCTTTTAGAAATCATCAATTATTTTTATGATGCCAAGAGAAATCCTACAGCTCTGTCTTCTATGGCAAAAGAATATTTTCATAAATGGCAAGAGGTTTTCATTATATTAATGTAGACACAGAGCTAGAAAGACCAAGAGGTCACCTTCCCTCACACATAGGTTGAATTAGTGTACCCACCTGAAATCATTAATTAATAGCTTTGCCACTTAAAGCATGTGCATCTCAATAGGTTTTTGTGACAGCTTCTAGTCACATTAAATATTAATGACTGATGGCAAAGTTCTGCTTCAGGAGAACATAATGGTCCAATGGAAACTGGAAGGCTTTATTTAAAAGCTAGACAAAAAAAATCCCACAGTGCTACTAGCAGGATCAAATTTCTGATGGAGATAATAGAGCTAGCAGTCAGAAGAGAAGGTTGGAATGGTAGGAAGGTACTGTGCCCTCTAGAAGTAGGCTAAACACAAAATGTGCTCTGAAGCCTAAAATTCTCCTGTCTGCCACTGGAGCTTTAGGGAAGATGGGAAATGGGCACAAAGGCAGAGATATCTTTGCACTGCACCTGGGAAGCTGTCAAATCCTGATTGTTATAGCAGGCATTACCTGAGTGGGATTTTCACTTTATATTAGAATGTCTTAATTCAGACACAATTGGGTATTCACCTGACTCCAGGTAAGTCTGCTGATTGTAGTAGATCACCTGGGTGTTTTCATCAGATCTGCTGAACAGATCGATAGTGTATGTGGAAGCCTGAAAATAAGTGTAATCCAATATTTAATGACATCACTGAATAAGATAAGGCAAGAAAGAATATTGTGTCTATTTGAATATACTTTGCCAGTGGCATGAATGCATTCTCCCTGTAGATCCATCATCCAGATGGAAAAGGAGCCTGGTCTTTAATATTCTGCACAATCATTTGTGAGTGAACAGTTAGCCTTTAAAAATGAGATGTCAACACTCACTTGATCTTTACCCAACACTTTTCTTCCAAGTTGCCTGAAGTATTGCATGGCATCCATGATAGGTAAATTGATTCCCAATTACCCAGACACAGAAAGGCAGAGAAATTTCTGCTTTTTTCCTGTCAAGCTTGTGATCCTTAGTCTTTTCTCCCGTACCATTCTCAGGCCTGTCTTTTCCTTCTCCATGCTGTATTCTGACACAGAGCTGTCATATGCCCTCCTCTCCTATGACTCTGTTCTTTAGAGCCCAGACAAAAGAATTCTCCTATTTCCCCCTAGATGCACCCTGCTTAAATTATCTCTAAAGCAACTTATGTAGCAGCAGCCCCAGTCTCAGTAACAGGGCTACGTGTAGGACTTGCTTGAACTCTATTAGTTCTGTCTCTAATACAGCACTCCCTAACCTTCATTAATTGTGTGATAATACTGCACAGTTTCCAGATTTGTGAGAGCAATAACTAATGTCCCAGTGAGAGGAGCAAGTGCTCTCTCTACAGGAAAACTCTGCCTTCCTTTCCTACACCAGGGGGATCTCTGCAGCACACTGGATTAGCCTGCCAAGCCAGAAACTGTGCTCTAATCAGAGACACATATCTGAGTTGCATTGCAAACACCAGGAACTACTTCTGCTTTGCTCCTTCTGACTATCCACATACTTTCTCCTTCCTTCTTTTAATTAAACTTTTAAATTTTGAGATACTTGAAGATTTATAGGAAGTTGGAAAACATAATACAGAGAGAGCCCATACACTCTTTACCAAGAAACATCTTGCAAAACTGTAGCACATGTTGACATCTGTGCAGTTAAGATGCAGAACAGTTCCATCTCCACAAGGATCCCTCATGTTGCCCCCACACCTTCCACTAACTGCTTATCTGTTCTCTACTTATAGAATTATGGCATTTCAAGCTTGTTGTATAAGTGGAGTCATAAGTATGTACCTTTTCTGGATTATTTTTTGCATTGAGCATAATTCTCTTGAGATTAATTTGGGTAATTATGTGTATCAGTAGTTGATTGTGTAATATTTTATTGTATGGCTGAGCTATATAGTTTAATCATACACCTGTTTAGAACACTAGGATTTTTCCCAGTATTTTTTTGGTATTAGGAAGAAAGATACTTATATATACTCATGTAGAAGATTTTGCATGAAAGCAAGTCTTCATTTTTCTGGGATAAATGCTCAGAAGTGCAATTACTGGGTAATTTGGGATTTGCATATTTAATTTGTTAAAGCCAAACTTTTCTAGAATAACATCATTTCACATTTGCACCAGCAATATATGAGTGATTTGATCACTTCATATCCTCATAAATCTTTAGGATTGTCACTTTAAAAAAAAAAAAACTTTAGCCATTCTGGTAGGCGTGTAGTGATTTCTTGTTGTGATTTTGATTTACATTCCCCTGATAATTACAGACATCAAGCATTTTTCATGTATCTGTTAGCTATTTTGTGCCTTCTTGGAAGCAATGCCTATTACTCAGAGCATTAAAAGTCAAGATACTAATTCTGTTGCTATTAAGTTATAAGAGTTCCATATATATCTTGGAAATTAATCCCTTACCTCTTATATGGTTTACAAATATTTTCTTTCATTCTATTGGTTGACTTTTCACTCTGTTGATTGTTCCCTTTGCTGTACAGAACTTTTTTTTAGTTTAATAATGTAATGCCATTTGTGTATATTTGCTTTTCTTACCTCTGTTCTTGGCATCACATACGTGAATCCATCAAGAAACTTTTCCCCTGTGTTTTCTTCTGGGGGTTTTATGGTTTCCTGTTTTACATTTAAGTCTTTAATCCACTTTGAGTTGATTTTTATGTTTGGTATAAGAGTCCAGTTTTATTCTTTTGCATGTGAATATCCAGTTTTCACAACACTATGTATTAAGAAACTATGCTTTCTTCATTGTGAGTTCTTTAACCCTATTGGAGATAAGTTGACCGTGTGTGTGCAGGAATTTATTTCTGGTATCTCTGTTCTATTGGTCTACATGCCTGTGTTTATGCCAGCACAATACTATTTTTATTACTTTAGCTTTGTAATACATTTTTTTTGGTTCTATTCTTTTTTAAAAATTTGTTCTACTTAGTTCTACATGACACATTGTACACAGATGGAGCATAACTTCTCATTCCTCTGACTGAATATGGTGCTGAGTTATACCAGCAGTGTAATCATACATGTATATAGGGTAGGAATGTTTGTATGAGTTTACATCATTAACTTTCAGAGTTATTATTGAGATATGATTTGTATTCCTGGTCATTTTGGTTTATTTTTAACTTGACTTAATTTCTCCTTTGATTGACCTTTCCTCCCTTTGCTGGTTTTCATTGTTTTTTCATTTCCTCCTCGTGGAATATTTTGCTGAGAATGTTCTATAGTGCAGGCTTTCTAGTTGTGAATTCTTTTAACTTGTGTTTATCATGGAAGGTTTTATTTCATCTTAAAATCTGAAGCTGAATTTTACTGGATATAAAATTCTTGGTTGGCATCATTTTCTTTCAGAGCTTGATTTATGTTATTCTAAGACCTCCTATAATTGAGGGTCTGGGTTGAGAAATCAGCTGAAATCCAAACTGGTATCCCCCTATATTAATTTGATTTTTTCTCTTGCAGCCTTTAAAATTCTATCCTTATTCTGTATGTTAGTCATTCTTATTATGATGTACCTTGGTCTGGGTCTGCTGTAGTTTTGTACATTTGACGTCCTGTAAATATCTTGTACTTGATTTTACATTTTATTCTTTAGCTTTGGGAAATTTTCTGATATTATGTCATTGAAAAGTTTGTGCATTCTTTTGGTTTGTATCTCCATACATTCATCTATTCCGATAAATCTTAAATTTGGTCATTCATGTTATCCCATATTTCTTGGAAGTTCTGTTCATGGTTTCTTACCATCTTCTCTATGTGGTCAACAGTACTTTCAAGAGTATATTTTTTGTCTTCATTGTCTGAGCTTCTGTCTTCTAAGTGGTCTAGTCTATTAATGATACTTTACATTGAATTTTTTTTTATTCTTTTATTTACTTATTGATTCATTGAACACAAATGGAGTACAGCTATTGTTTCACTGGTTGTACACAAAGTAGAGTCACACCATCTGTGCATTCATGCATGTACACAGGGCAATGGTATCTGTCACA
>JAJEJO010053529.1:0-68498 GCA_020662805.1 Glaucomys volans
AAAAAAAAAAAAAAAAAAAAAAAAAAAAAACTTCTCTATGTATATACATGGACACACCAGAGTGTTTTTCACCATTGTGAGCATCCAGAAGAATGGGGACCTAGTTAGAATAAGATATATTCCATGCTTGTATAATTATATCAAAATGTATCCCACTGTCATGTAAACCCTTGAGACCCCAAATGCCAAATAAACTCCTAATTATTTAAAAAAAAAAAATAGAACCAAATAAAAACAATTAGTACTTTATTCACAGACATACAAATAGCTGGGATGGAGCACATGGTCCTGTATTTGAGATACTGCTTCCTGTATATTTAGCTAGCTCAGCAGGAAAGGGGAACTGAGACCTCTAGAGACCACAGCTCCTTTTATGCAGGAACTCCATGGAGTTGGAGTTCTCTGTAAGGATCTTCACCACACAGCCTGTGGAGATGCTGGGCTGCCAGTACATTGACACCCTCGTTCTCCTCTAATGATCCTCAGCGTCTTCTTCTCTCAACCAGGGAGATTCTGGTCCAGCAGCACCCTGACGTGGGGCTTCAGGCAGAGGCTGAAGACATCCTGCACTATAATGTGCCAAGATGTCCAGGGTCCAGCTACCGACCTCACTAGACCTAGAGGAATGGACTGAGGGCTGAGCCTCCACAGAGGAAGACTATGGCTGGCAAACTGAGAGGACCAAGGGGAGCCCCCGCCCATTTCTGCTCCTGCCATTGCCAGTCCCAAGGGCTTTAGCATCCCTCCCCAGTCTCCAGATGCCTAAAGCACACTCACCATTCCCTGGTTGTCACCGTGCCCAGCGCTCTCCCTATGATTCTTCCAGCCCCTGTGTAGCACAGAAGCCTGGGACTCCTGAGCATAGAAGGAAAAGCCAGAATTGGGTCCGGAGAATGGCTGACTTCTGAGACAAAGGGCAGCGCTGGATTTCAGAAGCCCGCTGCCTCTTCACTGCCTGATGCGGATTGGACAGTTATCATCCAGGTGCCTCTGATTGGACAGGACTACAGGACCCGCCCTCTGACTCTGAGCCTAGTGAACCTCTGAGTGACAGTAGATTGGAGCCAACCCAGGAATTCATGAGAACAGAATGACAGACTTTGGGTTGTTACATTTGGTTTCTGCAATACTAGGGACTCAAGCAAAGGGCACACTACACAGAAACAAATTCCCATTCCTTTCTAATTTTTCACATAGGGCCTCCTGAATTTGCTTAGGCTGAACTCAGTATCAGGGGCATGCACCGCCACACCTGGCTTTATTTTTTTTTTTTTTTCCTTTTGAGTTGCAGTGAATCAAAAGGAGAGTTTCAGCTTGCAGCTATTTTAAGTCAGGATTTCCTTACAATAGTGCAGTTTAGCCTAGAGAGGAGAAAATTTGCATTTATCATTGTACATATGGTCATATTGACTTATGAATTATATATGTGCATATGTTTCATGAATGGAAATGATATAACGACAATTACCTTAAATTTCATTTAACATTTCTGCTCTCTGGTCTTATGGGAATGCTAGGGGTTTTATTTTTGTAGGGGTTCCAGGGAGTGATCCTGGGGTGCAAAATTACTGAGCCATATCCCAGCGCTTTCTATATTTTATTTCCAAAGTCTTGTTAAGTTGCTTAGAGCCTTGCTCAGTTGCTGAGGCTGGCTTTGAACTCACAATCCTCCTACCTTAGCCTCCAGAGCCACTAGGATTTCAGGAGTGCATCACTGAAGCTAGCTCTTGTCTCAGTATCTTGAGTCACACATGGCCGCCACACCTGGCTATTATTTGTTTGTTTGTTTGTTTGTTTTACTTTTGCATTGTGGAGAATTGAACTCAGGTCTTCAGGCTGCAGCTATTTTAATGCTGGGTGTCCTTGCAGGAGTGGGATCTAGACTAGCCAGGATGATATTTGCAATTAAACTTGAATATAAGGCCATATTAATTTATTAATTGTATGTGTTATTCATGAAGAAAAATGTTAAAAATTACTTTAAATTTCCATTTAACTTTGCTGTTCTCTGCTCTTAGGAAGAGGCCCTTTGGGCTTTGATGTAGAAAAAATTCCCTAAAGCAGCAAAGTTCAACACAATAAAATGTAAGGCAAAAGTGTAAGTTTAAATTTTGTAATTTACACATTCTTTTGACACTCAGAATCATTCAGCTTTTTCTTATACAGGAGGTTAATAAAGCTTTCCTTGATAAAGGAACATGTTCAAAGTTCCTCAACTACCAAGCAGCTGGTCCAGGATTCAGGATGAATTATACCTGACTCCAAAGCTAAAAGCAACCTCCTCTAAACCACATGATTTACTCTTCTTTCTTATTTTCTTAGGTTTTGATAATGACATTTATCAGAAAAGAAGAATTTTTATCCATCCATTGTGCTTTTATTTTTGTAAGAGTACTTCTGAAACTTCTAGAAAGGACTTGGCATAATTTTGGGAAATGACAAAGGACTGAATTTTGAAAATCAAGGACAAACATTAACTTATCATAACAGGAGAAATTTGAAATGGGGTGCAGATATAATTCATTCCCCGGACATGGTGAAAAGCAGTGAGCTATGGAAACTGCAAGACTGTATGAGTGTCACCAAGGGTAAGTGGATAATATGAAACGCTACACAAGAAAGGGAAGAAGAGCAGATTGTAGGACAGTAATTTAAAACTAGACACCAAGTGATACATGGAACCTCTCTTTCAAGAACATCATCTGAGAATACAACTACAAAATACCCTGAAGCTCCTTGCAACATCTTAAGTGCAGAAGGATTTCTTTTGTTTTTGTTTTTGTTTTTTGTTTTTTTGTTTTTTTGGTACTGGGGATTGAACCCAGGGGCACTCCACCACTGAGCCACATCCCCAGCCCTATTTTATATTTTATTTGGAGACAGGGTCTCACTGAGTTTCTTAGGGCCAGAAGGATTTCTAATTGCCTCAAATTAGAAAGAGATTTCAGACCCGTGACTTGTAAGCATTGATAGAACATTACTCTCAAACTTAATTTCAAGTAATTAATCTAAATATGCTCATAAAGAACTATCTCTAAGTATGAGCTGTAGTAAAAATCATAAACTAATGGAAAATGATGTATAATATTTACACACAATAGTAGGATATTAATTTTAGCAAAATAAAAGCTAAAAGATAGCAGTTGCATATAGGGTTGAAGATAAAGAGGGCTAGGAAAAGAAATGAGGATATTAAGAGAACAATATGTTTATATTAATGGGGCACTGAGCAACATGGGAGTTTGGTAATTCACCACACACTCTGGGACGGTCAGTAGTGGAGATGAAAACCAAGTGCCAGCTGTCTCCTTTTGGAGCCCATATTTATCCCAAAGTTACTGATTTTTGAGAACCTGTTCCCTTACTGATTCAGAAAAGCAGCTGTCCCTGATATTTAAGTAACCCATTCTTTGTGGTCCTAGGTTGATTTCTGGCCTGTTGTGTTAGGGGGTTACAATAGGCAGGACAGGTGGTAGCTTCAAAAGAGTGGCATGCATAATGCTACCTAGAACTACATATCATGTCTCCCTAAAAGCCTGTTCAACAGCTGGAGGCCTAATGACCAAGCAGTCACTATACACATGACATCAGTAACTCAGCCCATTTAAATAAAGGCTAATGCAACATTTTTCAATTTGATGTGAAGTATAAGACTTCAAAGACAACTTAAATTTAGAGAGATTAAAGACTTGAAAAAGATATAGACCCTCCAAAATGGGACAAAACTTCACAACCTGAACCTCAGATATAGCATTAATTTCCAGATATATAATGAACACAAAAGACTTAACTTCATCAAAAAATAATAATAATAACCCAATCAATAAGTGTGCAAAGGAACAGAATAGGTACTTCACAGAAAAAGAAATCGGAATGGTCAACAAATACCTGAGAAGATGCTCAACATTTCTAGTAGCTTGAGAAATGCAAATTAAAACTACACTGAGGTTTCATCTCAAGCCAGTCGAATGACAACCAAGAATACAAACAACAATAAGTGCTCATGAGGATTTGGATAAAAGGGTATGCTCATACATTACTGGTGGGCCTGCAAATTTGTGCAACCACTCTAGAAAGCAGTTAAGAGATTCCCTTAGGCTGGGGGGCCCCTCCTGATTTGGCCAAGTTCCAACGTCTAAACATCTATCTCTCAGGGATTTAGGATTCAGCTGGACCTTCTGAATCTGCAGGTCACACAACCTCATATTCAATGAAAGTTACATGATAGATATTCACAAATGATTTCATCCTTACTAAACAAACACATAAATTTTCATTATCCATACTACCTAACATTTTCCAAAGCATTTTTGTTGTACTGGGCAATCTAGAGATGGTTTAAAGTACACAGAAGTGTGTGCACAGATTATATGTGAATACCATGCCATTTCCTATAAAGAGCTTTTGCTTCCCTGGTTTTGGATGTTTATGGGGATCCAGGAACTTATCCATGTCAGAAATTAAAAGCCAGATTTCTGGTGATGATGACCCTCTGCAGAATGTTAAGGGACCCCTGGTCCCAACTACACATTCTGGCATTGCATTCTACTGAGCCACACACTGGATATTGAAAGAAGTTAGTGAAGGGCTTTGAACACACCAAGAGTGCCTGGGAGAGGCAGAGTTAGGAAGAAGATTTGGTTTTACAAACTGGAGTAGGTGAAGTTCCTGTGATAGGAGTAAGATCCAGACATATTGGAACTCAAATTTTGGGGAAAGAATAAGAAGCAAACTGTCTTCTTGTCTCCTCACTGTTTACGCTCTAAAAATACTCCACCTGCTATTGAGAGACACAGGCCCTTGCCTTCATTAAATGAGCCAGGCATTGTCTGGGGGCCTGAAACATCATTGAACCATCTTCTCAGTACCACCAGGGCATTTTCATAGGAGTCGAGGTCTCTCACTTTGCACAAGGGACCAATGGCCTGAGGTCAGATGGGTGCCAAGTCCTCAGGCTGCAAGAGCATGTATATAGGGAGGGTGGCTATCACTTTCTAATCTCATTCTTATCACCAACTTTGGGCTCATTTTGGTCCAAGCTGATAACCTGGAAGCATCCTGGGTGTACACTCTGGCCAGCTGAGGAAATCACCCCCCAGAGTAAATTGTGGTGCTGTGTGGGTGCAGGCATTTTAAGGTGGGTGCAGGTGATAGGGGAATCTAGGACAGGTGGGGACACAAAGCACCTTTGCACAGAGTGTCCCCAGCCAGTCTTCTTGGAAGTTCAAGCAGGCTCAAACTTTGTATCGTTTGTTGATCATGAGAGTGGATTTCCAGGGAGGGGGCCATAGCCACCAGAGAAGTGCAGGCTGCTGAACAAAGAGGTACTGCAGATGGCCTCTGGACCCTCCTCCTATCTCCCTTTCTCTTGTGCCTTCAGGGTTGCTTCTATCAGTCCAGAGCCACAGTGCTGGCAGTGCCTTTGGATTCTAGTGATTTAATGTTTTAGGGAAAGAAAGATAGGCAGTACATACCCTGGTAGCTAACCTGAAGAAGTTGCTGGTTGGTTATAATGAATGACTGCATTAAAGGGGCAGTAACACCTTAAGTCAAATAGCTCTGTCCCAGGCCTGGGGTTAGGTGGTGAGCATAAAGAAAATTAGACCCAATGGACCCTCTGTGCTTCTTTGCAGACCATTTTGCCTTCCCCACTCACTCAATTCACAATAGCTAGATTGTGGAACCATCCTAGATACCCCAGTGTTGAAGGCCTATCCCTCAGTGATTGGAAAATGATTAGTTCTATGTGTTTTCCAAATTAACACATATCAATTGCACATGTTAATGAGACTGAGCATGACATTTCCAATTGCATGGCACTCTGATCATATCAAAATACCCATCTTCCAATCTCACCCTTGCCCTGCCTCAGTCTCCAGTAATCACTATTTTGCTTCACGATCTGAAAAACATCTAACTGTAGTGGATACCTGGCAAATATAGTAATAGAACAGAGATTTCTGCAGCCACAAACAAGAGAAAAGTGCACTCTCTGGAATGATCTCTTCTTACATCTCAGGGAACACTGATGTTATTGTGTCCTTTCATCTCACTGTCTGCAATCAGAAAAACAATCTCCAGCTGTTACCTTCACTGTGCTTCTTCCGTGAACCATCCAGTTGGCTTCAGTTCCCCCCACCTGAGGACAGAAACCTCTATGGCATCAAATATAATGGTCCCTTCTTGGTCACCCTAGTTCACTTCCAAGTGGTCTTCAGGACAAGAGACTATGACTTTCTTTTAAAAATCATCTCTTCCCAGAAATCCATGTCATATCATTTCCCTGGTTTTCCATCTCCCTAACTGAATGCCCTCACTCTCTATGAGCTTCACCGACTTCTCCTCTTCTCCTTCTCTCAATGTAGTTGCAACCCCAGCTCAGAGCAAGGTTCCCTGGGCTTCTCTAACTTCACCCTCAGTCTCATGGCTGTAAATATTTCCACATCCCCCTGCCTCCCAATTTTCCATTTTCTCCCTGCCTTCTCCTCTCACCTTCAGACCTGTCCATAGACATCACAAACAACAACACAAAAACATTCCTCAAAACCTGCACTCTTTTTCCTGCCTCATGTAGTCTTTCTGCCCCATCTAGTACTGGGTGTTAGTAACCCCCCACTTTGGTCAACCAAAAATTTAACTATTGTCTTTGGCCTTTGGGCCCTTACCCCCAACCCAGTCCAGCACCACTCTCTGATTATTCTAGAGACAAAATTATAAATATATATGTGTGTACACATAAAATTCTAAACACATAATTTCATGTAAACTATATATAATTGTAAATCAATAAATCAGGTTCAATCACTTTTATTCTCATATCACCTAGTTATACCATCATGTTATACCATATATATTCTATTGATACACATGCCCATCATGGCAAGTTCTGCAAAATGGCCTCCTATCACAAGGACCGAAATATATATATTGCTTTTGCTAAAAAGCACTGATTCTTCACTAGGCCTACAGGTGGGCAACTACAAGTGAGATAACACTTGACATCACATAAATATATATATTCTACTTATTGGCTTATAGCAATCAGAGCCCAGCAAAGAGCACAAGAAGTCTCCAACATTAGCAACGTTTCCTGAAGCATCCCAGGAACAACAGCTATAGGAGGAGATCATGCCTGAATTCATACCCTTGCTCCTCACATCTGACTAAATTGTGAGGAAAAAAAAAAAAAAAATATATATATATATATATATATATATATATATATATATATATTTGACATTTTTAGGTAGGATTTAGGTGGCTAGACAGGGGGCAGGACAACAGGCAGCCCGGACATGTGCAGTGAAGCGTCAAGCAGTCCATGGGGGACAAAATAATCAATCAAATGCAGACAGATAATCCCCACTGATGCCTCATACCCACCTATCACTTAGCAGAACCCCCAGCCAATTCCAGACTATGAAGACCCCAGGGCAGCCAGGTCACATGTGACTTCTCTGGCTCTCCACTCTGGTCTTCACTCAGGTGGGCTGGGGAATCTAGCCCAAGAGCCAAATCCCAATAAAGCTTGGTTCAGTCAATTCTGGTCTGACACCTGTTTGGTCACCTGCATCCTATCTTAACAATATTCTTATATTTATCATCTTCTCCAAGATGACAATGAACACTCTTTGGTTCATGAGTGTAATAACACTCCCTTTCATAGCTAGAGAATAATTTCATTAATAAAATTAATTAAGAGTTTTAAAAAAATATAGGCAGCTTGCACTATTGAAAGACTTTCTAATTTTCAATACTCCAATTAACCAAGCCAGCAGATAGATAGGACTCTAAGAAAAATCTTAGGTACAGTTCTTCCATCATCATCTAGTGTCTAGTAAGGAGTTAGAATGCCTCACAAGGAAAAACCTGTTATGAGTGACATGCTTTGTTTTGCTTTGCCTATGTGGATCTTTACTACTTTATCTTGTTTTGTTTTATTTTACTATATGAAACTTTACTATATGGATTATTATATGAAAATTGCAGTGTTATGTGTGACTTGCAAAAACCCAATGATGTAACCCTCAAAAAGGTGTAACCAATGAGAAATCCCCCAAAAAACATGTAACCAATAAGAAGTACCTTAGAACAAACACACCTGACACCCCCAAGTGCCATCCACCTTCTCAAGCCAGGACAGACACAAGAACTATAACAAGACAGGCCAGAGAGCAGGAGTTGGGAGGGTGGAGAGCTGAGACAAGGCTGGACTGAATGTTAGAGAGCTGAGGACACCAGAGGACACCAGATGTCACCAGAGAGCTGGGATCCTGGGCAAGCTGAGCCAAGGACCAGACTAGATAGCAACCAGCCTCTGCTTCCCCCAGATTGAATCCCAGTGAAGCCAGGCTCAAGACATGTCATGTGGTGAGCACTGGGATGTCAGGTGTGAGATTAGAGTTAGGCTGAGACTGTAGTTAGATCAAGTATAGTGTGATTGTGTGCAGTGAGTAAACAAGCACTTGAGAAACTTCCTAACTCTCACATCTCATACTTCAACCACTCATGACAAAACCCCACATTGAGAAGAGAGGGATGTATTGGTGTGGTAAGGGAGGTGTTCTTGAAATATCTGAGAGTAATGGAGAGATGCAACTGGAGAAGTAGGCGAGGGCCAGCTCCTGATGGAGGCCTTTATCTCACAGGTAGGAAAGGGCAGCTAAGTGACATGATGAGTGGTGTGTTTTAGAATTACTGATCAGGTGAGACATTGCCATGAATGGTAACATGAGATCAGATGCCTAAGGGAGTCAGTGAAGCAAGCATTCACGACAGGGAATCAGTGTAGATAGGTAATGAGGTCCAATCATGAAAGTGGAGTCCAGTTTGCATCTGGGATGTTGAAGTCCTTCCCAGGGACTATTGAAATGTCGATTCCTCCAAGGCCCCTTCCCCTTACCAAGGTAACCAGCTCCTGCTCCACCTGCTGCTAATGTAACCTGTCCAGGAATTGTCCCTCCCTGCACAGAATTGTAAAAGTTGCTAATTCAGTCCCCCTGGGCAGCTACTGCCTATATTACTCCACCTTGGCCCTTCCAGCTTACCTGCTTCTCAGCTTTTAGCCATTATGCCTGCATGTCCTGGGCCTACACAAGAAGCAGAGAGATAATGGAAGAGGGTAGGAGACCAGAGAAAACCTAAATTGTATAAAAGAAGCATGATGATCTCACTTCTTGGAATACCAGTGACGCCACCGTTTACCAGTTTTCCTCAGGTGTTGAAGTATAATGCCAGAGAAGCACGCCAAAGCAAGCATATTAAGCAGGTTTTATTTAAAAGTAGTATCACACACTTCTCCCAGGAGGGAGAAGGGGGCCAGGGCTAATGTTCTAGATTCCCAAGAAGTGAGTGCACCCTACATCTTTTACAGATGAGGGGTCTCTTTTTTTCTCCCCCACCCTTTATCTTTCCTTCCTGCCTCTGTGGGTTGCCAGTGATGTAGCAAACCAGTGAGCAGCAGATGGCAGGGGGAAGGGCCAAAGGGAAGATTTAGACAGGAAGGGGCCCAGGGGGCATTAATTAGCAATTCCCAGCCTGCAGCTTTTTGGGAGTGGCAGTTAAGCAAGTAACCTTGGTGATCAAAAGGCTCCCGGAGAGCCTGCATAGTGGCACATGCCTGCAATTCCAGCAGCTTGGGAGGCTGAGGCAGTAGGATTGGGAGTTCAAAGCCAGTCTCAGCAATTTAGCAAGACCCTAAGCAACTCAGTGAGGCCCTGTCTCTAAATAAAATACAAAATAGGGCGGGGGATGTGACTCAGTGGTGGAGTGCCCCTGGGTTCAATCCGTAGTACCAAAAAAAAAAAAAAAAAGAGGCCTCTGGAGACAATGATGTGCCAATCTCCCAGGGGCGGTCTCCAACTTCCCAGACTCTGATGGTCTCCATTCCTCAATTTAACCAGATTTCCTATTCTGATCAAATATTCTTGGGCCACACCAATGGAACAGTAGCCCTCACAGGAATGGAAGCAGGGATTCCTAGCAGTTTTATTCACATCTATGTCCTCTATGACTAGAACAGAGCCTCATCCATAATAGTTTTATTTTAAAATAAAAAAGCAGTATGCTTCCATAAGTAAAACTAAATGATAACTGTCAAAACCCAGATCCCCTACACACCATTCCAAGCTGAGCTTTAGAGAATCACAAAACTGGGGCTTGATCTTACACCAGTCTGAGAGGCTGCATTTCTCCTTGGTCTGCTTCACAGAAGCAGTGAACCCCCAAAGTCACCCCTTACCAGGGTCACAGTCACCTCCCCTATATATGCTTATCTTCCTGATGCCCAGGCTCCAGGAAGCCCCTGCACCATGGGTGAATGAAGTGGACTGTGGCATCTGAACAGGTTCCAGTGAGTGACAGCCATGCCACATGCTTACCCTCTTTGGACCTGCAAGGTACACCATCTACACAGACACCAGGAGAAGTGTCTGTGAACACTCCTCGGAAAACTGTTCCTCCCCAAAACCTAGGTCTCCATGGAGGCATTTCCAAGGATCCCTCCCAGAAACCCCATAGACCCCAACCTACCTAAATACATGGAAAGTGCACAGCATCCATTGAGAGGGAGGGAAAGGAAGGCTTGCCATGGTGTCTTCTTCTTCACTCCATTGCCTATTTATAAAATGAGATACTGAAGCTCCAACCGAAAAGACTCTGAGCTCCCATGTGGGGCAGGGGGAGACCAAGGGCCCTGCATTTCCATTTGGCCCACAATGATGTCCAAAAGGATTTCCAAAGCATATGGTCCTTTCTTGGCTAACTTTGCCAGGTATGGTGGCGCATGCTTCTAATCTCAGTGACTCAGGAGGCTGAGGCAGGAGGATCACGAGTTCAAAGCCAGCCTCAGGAACTTAGTGAGGCCCTAAGCAACTCAGTGAGTCCCTGTCTCAAAATAAAATACGAAAAAGGGGTGGTGATGTGGCTCAGTGGTAAAGCACCCCTGAGTTTACTCCCCAGTTCAAAAAAAAAAAAAAAGTTCTCTTGGCTAACTTTGACTCCTGTGGAGGCACCCACTACACCCACTGCTCACCTGCTGGGCTCCTGCTTCCTGCTCTGCACTCATACCTGGAGACCTGGACAGGGTGAGCCTCCACAGACCTTCCACTAGCCCCTGTCCACCCAGCTGCTCCAATGGGTTGGGCTCCACTCACTCCACTGGGCTCTGCCTCTCCAACTCTACCCATTCGCTGGGCTCCACCCTTCCCTCCTCAACTATATCTCAAAGGCTCTGTTGTGGGGTCCAGTTATCAATGCAGAGTGAGACCACCAGACACTAGAGCAGAAAAAGAAATTGATTTGGGGGAAAGAGAGGAAAAAGAAAGAAAACAGACTGATGTGTCAGGACCAGCACTCCAAGTAAGGGAAGCAGTAGTAGTGAGTGACTTCAGCAAGCTGCTTTTAAAAGTGAAAATCATAAAAAAAAAATTAAATCCTGGCAGGCTTACAATAGTGGCCTTTTTAATTTTTTGTTTGTTTGTTTGTTTTTCTCCTTTCAAGGAGAATGTAAGCAGCCAGCTCCAGCTTATCTATTTCAGGCTGCACCTGGCAGGTTAGCAGGATGAGCTAGGTGGGGGAGCCAGAATACCCAGGTCTGAAACCAGCAGATTCTGGGGCCTCTGAAGGGGTGGGTTGCTTCACAGAAATAGTCACAATGTCCTTAATTCATCGCTACATTATTTTGTCTCGGGTACTGTCCCTATATTCACCAGAGTCAGTGTAATACCTGATGAAAATAAGATCATCCAAGCTGTTCACGTAAAGCCAAAAGAAGCCTTTATTTTAGCTGGCCAGCAACGAACACCCATACACATAAAAGCAGTGTGCCAGGGGAACATGTGCCAGTTCTTTGTTGCCAGCATTTATAGGTAGGGGCAGGAATTAGGGTGGGGCTGACTATTTCTCCTGATTGCACTCAAGAATCTGTTTGGGGAATATAGCATCACCACAACTGAAATATTGTATTTACACTCATTTTGTATTTGTTTAATATCAGAGTTTCTACCTTTTTTTTTTTTTTTTTTTTTTTTTTTTTTTTTAGATAAGGGGGTCTCTACTCTTTTACAGCTCCACCAGACATTTGGGCTCTGAAGGGTTATGGAAAATAATTCCTACAAGATAACTCCCCAAGAAAATGGACAGTGTGACTCGAGAAGTGGGAAATGAAATTGGCAGAACATTAAACTTCTCCCAGTGCATTCCTGAAACAATGAGCCCTAAATGTGAAAGCATTTTGCCACTTTTCCACACAAAAGTTAAAAGATCTCTCAGCCTTTCTCTGATTCATGTTTTAGATATAATGTTATATTGTGTTAACTAATGTTCACATAAACTCAAAAAACAATATATGTAAACTTTGCAAAGTGACATTTAAAAGGAGGAAAATCATCATCAGAATTAGAACCCTTTACCTAAGATTTGTGAAGAGCCCACCTTACCTAAGACCCTGCCTGCCCACATCACTACATGTTAGAATGACTCTAATGTAGGTCACATCCCAGCTCATTTAAAGCTGTATTCAAAAAATTTATTTTTGTTGCGATCTTAAATAAGGGATATAATGTATTACTCAGTCAAAATTCAAGATAGCTATCATGTAAACTGAAGATATTTTTACTCTTCCTAATTCCATTTTGTAAAACTGTTACCTGTTAATGTTTTGCAGAGGTACTGCTACAAGAACACATAACCCAAATTAACTTGAGATAATACACCATCACCTAAATGACAAACAGTATATAATGGTAACTTCCAGTACTGATACAGACCCCAATTAAATAAAAGGGTAAATGACTGTAAGATTATAGACACTAGAGTCAAAACCTAGTACTCTTACTTTAAGACTGGTGAAACTGCCTTGCTGAATGATTAAGATCAAGTTTAAGATTAAGATTAACACAAAAGGGCCATGAAAACCAGTTTTTAGCTCTTACCCTCTGAGTCAGCCTAAACCCAGGGAATGGGAGAACTTCTCTAAGGAGCTTTTGCAACTCTGGGCCACTTGACTCCCTGATCAGGGAGATTAATGTGACCACTGGAGAACAGAAGTCCAATCAGTGCACCTGCTGCAAAGAGGAGGGTCATTGGATAAAGGAGACATCCCTGATGCTTCCAAGGGAAGCCACCTCATCAAGGAGACCTTACATAGCAAATGGCACTAAAAGAGCTAAGAGGCTGCTCTCAAGTTCTCCGAGAGTGACCCCTGTGCGAATGCAGTTGACTCTTAACAGCAGATACGAGCAAGGTCAATTTCACCAGCTTGGTCTTGAACACTTAGCAAAACACTTACAACCAAAATACAGCCACACATGGGCATTTAAAAGGAAGACAATAATTCCTTTAATGGAACTTATGACCTACACTTGTGTCAGTCCCACAGCCCTGATGCCCCAAATTCTAAGGCTTTCTTCTATTGGGAGACTCATATTTATCATTGCCTACCAAAATTATTCCTCAGACTGACACTTTACAACAAAAGCCTACCCATTCCAATAACAGTGGTCACCAGATATGGAATCCCCTTCCCCAAATTATTCTTTCACTCATAGGGCTAAAAGCATCCACCAGGATTAACACAGGAGCAGCAGGTTTAGGAACCTCTATTCGCTATGAGAGACAATGTTAAGCAGCTCTAGAACCACCTGGAATATGGAAAATATGTCTGACTCAGGCGCCTTTTCAAATCTCAAACAGTAATTTTCAATACAATAAATTTAAAATGTTGTTCATTTTAATATTTCCTTTCTTAAGGAGTCCTATCTCACAGCAGATGTATTAAACCCCTGTTTTACTGTCTGAACTTATTCCAGTACAATATAATGCCTCACAAAACAATATATATTATGTTAAATATGAAAATGTATGTTAGAACAACAATGTGCCAATCAGACTGTATGATAGCGTTCAGGACAAAATATTATGTTTCCCAAAAGGCCAATAGTCACCTGACCACCTGTAAAAGTGCTGGACAATTTATCTGAGTACTAATAGCTTACATTGTTATAATAACTGGGATAATCAATTCTGCTTCTACTGCAGTGGTGGCAATGCATCAGCAGGCACCAGCACCTCATTTTCTTCAACAATTTCAAAAATCTTACTGAGACCTGACAAACTTAAGTTCATGTTGTTCGGGGACTTGATCCTTCTCATGAGGCCTCTTTAGATGTGTTAAAATTACAATCTCAGGTCCTGGCCATGGCCCATGCAAAAACACCTACTGTTGATAATGAAGAAGTCTGGGGAAGTTTAGCTGAAGGAATTTCTTCTCTGAACCCTTTTAAATACTTTTCTGCACATGTAGCTGGGTTACTATTATAACTGTATTGTTAATTTTATTTCTGCTCTTATTTTGCATAATTGCCAAACAAGATGGAAATGATTAAAGTGCCAGGAAACTATGATTCCAAGGCTAATCATGCTTGCTATGCTCTAACAGACCCACACTCCTGGAATCATGGAAAAATTTCTTAATAAGTTCACCTGCATGGCCCCAGAAGCCTCCCCGAACAATAGACACAATTCTCCTGCTCACCTCCTGACCCACTGAGACCACAAAGGGTAATTCCACCTACAATGACCTCAAGGCCCGCTCCCCCACATCTTTCCCCAGCAGGGTCTCCATACTCTTTTCTAGAACTCTAAAAGGAGGATCACCCCCCCACACACACTTCACCCCTTCTCAGCCTGAGGCAGCCAGATCTGACCCTTGGTGCCCCAATTCCCTCTCCCCTTTCAGAATCTGGAATGAAGGGCTATGGAAAATAATATTATTATAACTCCCTAAGAGAATGGATAGTGTTACTCGAGAAGTAGAAAAAGAAATTGGCAGATCATTAAACTTCTCTCAGTGCATTCCTGAAATGAACCCTAAAGGAAAAGGGTAGATATGGAATGTTAGACCCTAACCTTGACCTTCCCCATGTCAACCTAATCCTGAATGAAGTTGGGCAAAATTTTAATACTCATCTTTCGGCTGCATATAATTTTGACCTGTACAGCTTGCCCCTGATGGTTGAAACTGCACACACACAATGATTGCATCGTCCTTCTCATACCCTATAAATCCAGAATTCCCCCTGTAACTGTGACCATTTTCTCATCTGGAAAGTGGACCCGAATGATGTCCAAATCTGTGAAGGAATAAAGGCTTCCCCGAATCCATCAAGGTCTGCCTTCCAGCTTCTTTGTTGCATTTACAGGCTCCACTGGGCACCACTCTGCAGCACCATGCACACTCCACCCACTCGCTCTCTGCTGCGTTCTGCCCTCTTGACACGTCCTCTCCTCTGGCCTGTTGAACATACTGGGTTCCTGTGTATTCCCCTCTGGCCCTGGATCTTTCTGTGGTCTGGCTTGGCCCAAATATGCCAACAATATTATCATCCTAAATGACTCTTTGTCTCTTTATCAGCCTTGCTCTTCAATCAAGCTCACTCCTACACCTGCCACCTCCATCAGAAGAGAATGAAAGGGGTCTTGCTGAGTTGCCCATCATTGCAGACACTGCTCAGGCTGATGGACAATTTGATTTGGGGTCTGCTCACATCAGGACCCCATATCATCAAAGAACGACCTTACACCACTCTGCTCAACTGATTCACATGTCTCTCCCTTTACACAGTGCAGATGGTGTTAATACTTTTGTTAGGGTATGGATGAGCATGTTTTGAATGCAGTCTGCCTACAGAGAATGGAAGCAGAGGAGACACTGGTAAGCAAAAACCAAGTGTAGGATTGGATGCAGGAGGCCAAAAAGCAGTCAGACTAAAAGTGGCTGAACAAAGCTTTATAGGGATTTGTCTCTTGAGTGAGGTTCACTGGCCCTCTAGGGTGGGGGGCCAGGATTGAGAGCTGGAGAAGTCACACATGACCCTGGCTGTCCATGGTCTTTATAGTCCGGAAATGGCTGGGGGTCCTGCTGAGTGGCAGGCAGGTGCAGGCACCATTGGAGTTTATCTCTCAGTGTCTGATTGGTTGCTCTGGCACATGCAGGCTACCTGATGCTCAGCCGCACTTGTGCAGGTTGCCTACTGCCCCATACCTCCCATTCCTCCCATCCAGCCACCTAAATCTTACCTAATACCAAAGTAATTAGGTCCCAGATGCCGTTCTTGTCACATACATGGGGGGAAGGGAGGGAGAATGGGAAAGGGAGGAGGGTTAGAAAGAAGGAAAAGAACTTGATAAAAATGGATTCAAATGTGTATGGTAACTTTGTAAATAAAGCATTCTCATGGAAATTTAAGAACAGAAAAACAAATTCAAGTGAAAGAGAAAGCAATTACTAACTTTACATATTTCTTTTGTAACTAAAACACATATTTGATATAAAAATCACCTCAAAATTGTGTTTAAAAATTTGTCTCAAAATAATTTTTTGAGAAACATTTTTAAAAAGGGCTAGGGATGTGGCTCAGTAGTTAAGCACCCCTGAGTTCAATCCCTAGTACCAACAACCAAAAAAATTATTTGTGGGTCTTTTAAAAAAATTACATATTTCAATTTCAACATTTATTTTTCTCTGTTGTGGAGGGTGAGAAAAATAAGTCCCTCACCTATTTTTCCATGCCCACACCCATATGTTGCAGTCAGGGTACTGTTCTATGCCAAGGTCTATAATTTACCTGCCACTTCCAACCCCTTGGATATTTTTTCCGAATCCTTTATTTATCAGGAGGCTTCACACACCTCAACTCCTGGGACCCTGGCCTCTTTCTTTCTGCATTCATTTAGATGCTAATCTGAATGAACCCTGATGGGCTGTTGAGGGAGGGTGGGATGAGGGGTTGAGTCATTCTTTTTTCATGGGTTTTAGGGGCACAGGTGGAGGAGGAGCAAAGGGTGAGTGCATTTGAGAGCTTAACTACGGAATCATATCCCCAGACCTTTTTCTTTTCTATTTTGAGAAAGTGTTCAGCTAAATTGCTCAGGGTCTAAGTTACTGAAGCTGGCTTTGAGCTCCCAATCCTCCTGTCTCAGCCTCCCCAGCCATTGGAATTACAGGTGTATGCTACTGTGCCCAGCATAAAACAAATTTTAAATGCTATTTATTACATGCTAATATGGATCTGTTTAAAAATGCAGATAAAATGAACATTGCACATTGTTGGTTGAATTGCCAATTAGTAAATTCACTATGGAAATCAGTATACTGGTTTCTCAAAAGGAATTAAATTAACAACCAGCCCCACTACATTTTTACTGGTATTTTTTCCAAAAGATCTAAAGCCCCATACTATTGCAATATATGAATAACCATTTTTATAGCACTGTATTTGACAATAGCCCAGTTATGGAATCAGCCTAAGGGTTTATCAACTAGTGAACAGACAAAG
Organism: Glaucomys volans; assembly: GCA_020662805.1. Taxonomy (NCBI): domain Eukaryota; kingdom Metazoa; phylum Chordata; class Mammalia; order Rodentia; family Sciuridae; genus Glaucomys; species Glaucomys volans. The sequence continues at coordinate 17,337 of JAJEJO010053529.1, forward strand.
AAATGTGCTATATTTGCACAGTGGAATTTAATGGAGCCATTAAAAAAAAAAAAGGTGTGCTATTTGCAGGAAAATGGATGGAACTGGAATATATCACCTTAATTGATGTCAAAATTCTGTCAAATGTATTGGTTCATACATGGAAAATAGAGAGGAAAATGAAGAAAAAATGAAAGGATAAAATGAAAACAGAAGAGAGAAAAGTAGAGTAGAATAGAGGGATTGGGAGAAAGACAAACAGAAAGACATGGCAATTACCAGGGAATTAAATTGACCCAATTATGTTATGTGCACAAAACAAATATCTCTACATGAATAACCATAACCCGTCAATTCCTTTGTTTAAATTGGAAGCTGAAAGGTTGAAGACCAATGAGAAGTAGCTTCCATCTTTGTCTTATTGGCCAAAACATTAACATGGCTTTCCAACCTGCAAAGGAAGAAGGGAAATGTAGTTTTTAAAGTCATACAAAATATAGTACTCTTACTCAGAACCTCTGATATGATTTCATCATGTTTCTGTCTACTTATTCACTTACACATATTTTCTGAAGTTCCAACTCTGGGAGAGGCACAGAGTGACTCTGGGGTGCCACCAGTGAAAAGAAAATACAAAGGCCTCTCCTACCCTGGCTTAGGGAACACTTACTATACACCAAGTACCTACTACCAATGATTTCAGTTAACTTTCATTATATCCTTGGGAAGCAAGTGACATCAGCCCCATCTTACAGATGAGCAAACAGAGGCTCAAAGAGGTTAAAATTTTATTCAAGTTTCTACAAATATACAAAAAGTCACAATTCAAATGCATGCTGATCCACTCCAGACCTGAGTACATTAACATTTATTCCGTACTGGTCACGACAACTGAAAACCTCCCTGAAAGTTTTTATACATGCAATGTCTGAGACCTACTATCTGATGTAGCAATCCTGGCTATGAAGTAATAGGATTGGTTAGGACTTGCCAATAAGGGGTGTCAGGATCCTTTACCAATTTCTACTGTCAGCACAGTCTGGGACCACTTCCATGCTTCCTCCACTAGACTGAAGAGCACAAGGGCAGGGCCTACTTCTGATCAAGAATGACCAGCATGTTGAGTACACAGATGCTACTATTAATATACACTGTGGTACACTGTGTTAGTCTGACCATAGGAAGGATCTGATTCCTACAGCTAACACCTGGAGGTTGGTAAGGAAAGATTCTTTGAGAGTTGAATGCCCAGAACACAGAGTGGACTTCACAGTTACTTCCAGGACCTGCTTCTAAATGTTTGGTTATGCACACATGGGGTAAAATGACCAATCATAGACTCCTGATTAGAGCTTTGAATGTCCTGGTGGCTTAGCATGACCTTGGGCAGAATCTAAACCTCTCATATCCATCCAAGGTCAACCTCCTGCTCCATCTACCATTTTGGCACAATATGTGGCTTTCATGTTCGAGTGCCTTCTGGACTCTGCCATTATACCAAGACCAGGGGAAAGGCTGATCCACTTACATCTTCTGGTGACCCTCTCCTTACCCCTTGGGAGCTGGGTCTCAATCACCCAACTGCTAAGAATGTAAAGTCCTTGAAGGTATGGGCTGATAACTACTGTCAGACTCATTCCTAAACCCCAGGAAAGTTGCCCACAAGCTGTTCCATTAGATACAATAACAGACTGTCACCTGAGGACAACTTGAGGGTGCACATGTCCTTAGGGATGCAGGAAGGGAATGGGAAGTTTCCCTGAAGTGACACATCATGCACTTACATGATACCCAACCAAAGTAAGGACATCACTTTTTACTATGGTCTGAATATTTATGTCTTCAACAAATCTGTATATTGAAATCCTAAACCACATAGTGATGATGAGAGTTGAGGCCTTGGAAGCAATTGCATCATAGGTGTAGAGCCACATGAATGGAATTATTATCCGTTAAGGAAAAAAGCCCAAAAGAGAAAACTCATCTTACCCTGTGAGGACACAGCATGATGGTACACTGTGTTAGTCTGACCATAGGAAGGATCTGATTCCTACAGCTAACACCTGGAGGATGGTAAATTTTCACCTTCAGGCTAACTCTTTTAGACACAAAATAGTCATGGAATTCTGGGCCACAGAGACAGATTAGTAGTCAACACAGAAAATAAAAATTTTGGATGTGGCCAGGCTGCTCAATGAATGTGCAAGGAGTCAACACCATAGATGGGAGGCCCCTACATGCTTCAGATAATATCTTCTCTTCCCTGGGTCCCTGTTTTCTGGTTCACACAATATCATGCTGAGACTGAACATGGGAGCTTCTGTGTGCTGTTAGGTGACAGTCCCAGGAAATAGCATCTACAAATCTCTTCACCAGTGTTCTCATTCTACTCAGCCATAAAGAATGGAATTATGACATTTATGGGAAATGAATGAACCTGGATGACATGATGCTGAGTGAAATAATGCAGACTCAGAAAGCAAAGGGTCAAGTATTTCCTCCCCTATGTGAAAGGTAGAAAGAAAAATGGAATGAAGAAAAGGGGATCTTAGGAAAAGAGAAGGGAGAAGGACACAGTAGAGGCTTGCAGGAAGGGAGGAGGTGAGGGAAAACTGAGGCACTGAAAAATTAGACTCATCAAATGATGTTATGCACATACATGGATATGTCATGGTGAACACACTATTGAGATAATTTTAAAGCACTAAGAAAAATGATTTTTTATATTGGAGATTGAACCCAGGGGCACTTAACCACTGAGCCACATCTCCAGCCCTTTTTTATATTTTATTTGAGACAGGGCCTCACTGAGTTGTAAAGGCTGGCTTTGAACCTACCATCCTCCTGCCTCAGTCTCCCAAGCTGCTGGGATTAGAGTTGTGAACCACTGGGCTAAACTATAAATGTTTTTTTTTTTTTTAAAGTCATCTAAAATGGAAAAGTAGAGGACCAGATATAACAGCTGAGTTCTATCACACATTTATAAAACAAATATCATTGTTTTTCCAATTGCTCCCTGAAACAGAAAGAGAAGGAAATTCTACAAGTTTGATTTAATGGTGCTGGTATAACATTGCTACTAAAACCACAAAAGGACACATTACACAAAGAACACTCTACAGAAATCTGCCTGAGAACATAGTTTCAAAAGTACAAAAATATTAGCAATTCATATTCAAAAGCACATTAAGAAGATTGTATATCATGATGAACTGGGTTTCCTACCAGGGTGCAAAGATGGTTCAACATATGCAAATAAATAAATATAATTCACCATTTAAGTAGAATTAAGAACAAAACTGCATGATCATCTCAATAGATGCAGGACAAGACTTGCAAAATTTTAGTGCCATTAAACAATAAAATCTCTGAAGAAATTAAACTCAATAGAAACTTATCTCAACATCATGAAGGCTACATTTGACAAACTCAAAGCCAACATCACACCAAGCATGATAAAACTGAAAATATTTCCTCTAAATTAGGAACAAGACAAGGATGCCTACTCTCTCTGTTCCTTTCTGTTGCAGCACATGAAATTTTAGCCACAGCATCTAAGCAAGTGGAGGACACAAAAGGATAAGAAGGGAAGCAAATCAGTAAGAAGGGAAGAAGTCAAATGATCAGTTTGCAGATCATATGATCCTATATAATAATGAAAACACTCCACTAGAAGACATCTGGAACTGAAAAATAAATTTCACAAAATGAAAGATACTAGATCAACATACAAAATTCTATATCATTTATAGATATCAATAATGAATCCACTGAAAAAGAAAAGAGGGAAAATATCATACACATTATCCTTTAAAAAAACCTCTAAAAGTAAATCCAACCAAAGAGGTTAAAGAGATTTGTAACCAAACTTATGGAACACTGATGAGAGAGGAAGACACTAGGAGATGGAATGAACCCCAGCATTCTTTGTTAGGCAGATTTGATATTGTTATAAAGGCCATATTTTCAAAAATGATATGGAGCCAGTGTGATCTCCATCAAAATACCAGTGACATTCTCCAAAAAACTGAAAAAATACATTCCTATCATAGGAAAGAATAAAAGACCTAGAAGAGCTACCAGCAACACTGACCAATGAGAACAATGCTGGAGGCATCACAGAAACTGATCTCAACTTATGCTACAGAGCTTTAGCAACAAAACCAGCATGGTACTGACACCAAACCAAACATGAAGACCAAAGGAAAAGAATCGAAGGCAGAGACAAATGCACATGGTTATGGTCATTGGATCCTGGACCAAGATGCCAAAATTGTTCACTGGAGAAAGGACAAGCTTTTTAACAAATGGTGTTGGGAAAACTGGATATCCATATGCAGAAGAGTAAAACTTGATGCCTATTTCTCACCCTGCATACACAAAATCATCTCAAAGTGCATTAAAGACCTAGAAATTAAACCAGAAAGAGTGGAACTTCTAGATTAGAAAAATAACATCAATTCCAACAGACTGGCATGGGTAAGAACTTCCTCAGTAAGACTGCTAAAACTCAAGAAATAAAACTGAGAATCAGTAAGTGGAATGACTTTGAATTAAAAATTTTCTGCACAGCAAAGAAAAAGAATGATTAAGACTGTGAAAAGAGCCTACAGAATTGGAGAAAAAATATTCCAGATACTTTTACAGCAGAGGATTAATATACAGAATATATGAAGAACTAAAAAACCTTAATGAACCCCCCTCTCATACTCCATAAATAAATGGGCAAATGAATAAAAAATGCATTACATGAAAAAAGAAACATAAATGGTCAAAAAATATGTGAAAAAATGTTCAACATATTTAGCACTCAGGGAAATTCAAATCAAAACTCGATTGAACTTTCATCTCTATTACAATGTCAATCATATTAATATAAATAATAATCAATGCTGGCAAAATTGCAGATAAAAGAAAATATTATACACTCATTGTTGGATTGTCAATTAGTATGATCGCTGTGGAAAACACCATAGTTTTTCCTTAAAAGACTAGAAATGGAATTACAATGTAACCCCACTACATCCCTACTGGTACTTATCCAATAGAACTAAAGTCAGCATATTATAGAAATACATGCACAACTATTTTAATAGCACTGTTATTGACAATAGCCTAGTAATGGAAGAAGTCAAAGTGTTCATCAAAAAGTGAACAATGTAACATATGTACACAATGAATTTTTAGATAGCCAGAAAGAAGGACAAAATTTTGCCATTTGCAGGAAAATGGATGGAAGTGGAGAATATCATGTTAAGTGAAAAAGCCAGACTCAGAAAGGTCTGAGCAACAGTCAAATGTTTGCTCTCATTGATGGAAGATAGGGAGGAAAAAAAGAGAAAAACAATGAAAGGATCTCACGAAAATAGAAGGGACAAAAGTAGAATAAAAACTGAGATTGGTGAAGGAAGGAGAGAGATGAACAATACTGGGAAATTAAATTGACCAAATTGTGTTATGAGCACATAACATATGTCACAATGAATAACAATAATGCACCAATTAACTTTTTCAAATGGAAACCAAAAGGTAAAGACCAATGAGATGTGGCTTCCATGTAAGTATTATTGGTCAAAACATAATCATGGCTACAAGTATCTGCAAAACAGGATGAGAAATGTAGATTTTAAAGTTATACAAAAGAGAGAAAGGAGTTTTATTCATAGTAACTGATATTATTTCCTCATGCTTATGTCTAAACAAACAATAGTTTAACTTACTCACTCACAGATATCTGTTTGAAGTGCCAATACTGGGGCAGGCACGGAGATACCACCATGTAGGCCACATGTTAAGTGAAAAAAAAAAAAAAAATGCCTGTCCTTCACTGGCTTAGGGAATACTCACTGTGCACCAAGTACCTATGACCTAGGTATTCAGCCCCATCTTTCAGATGAGGAAACAGAACCTCTGAGAGGTTAAAAACCTTGTCAAGACTCTATACATGTAAAAATAGCCAGAATTCATATGCATGCTGATCCACCCCAGAGCTTGGTCCATTAACATTTATTCTAGACTAGACACTACATCTGAGAACCTCCATGAAAACTTTTATAAATCTCAAGACTGAGTCCTAATCTTTAGAGGTTCTTGTTTAACTGGTTGGAGCTATAGCACAGGTATTAGTGTACCTCTCCCTAATCCTCACAATTAGGGATGGAGTCATTCTTCTATTAAATATTAGGGAAAGGTAGATAGAGATTTGATTCAACTGCCCAAAGTCACACAGAGTCCACAGTACAACAAGGGTGTTTGTCTACACCTCTTTACCTCTCCACAGAGTTCTTCATGGTTTCACAAAAAAGGAGACTCCAAAAAGTTAGGGGGACAAAGGTCATTTCTCAGCCATGGCTCACCCCAGAAGCTTCCTAGGGAAAGAGTGTACATGAGGGAAAGGATTCCAGGAGGCACAGGTGATCAATGGCCCAAGCCATGGCATGGAGGAGGGCAGAGTCCAGGACACCAAAGGCAGAGATGAGGTTGCACCAGGATTGGAGTGCATGTGGGGACAAACATTTTCACAGAACAAGAATCTCTGGGCTGTCTCCTCCCCAGATGAGACTTGTCTAATTTCACATAAGCTGGAAAGCTTGCTCAACTAGTGCTCTTCTCCTATTTTATATTTTCTTTTCACGTGACTTTGGAGTTCTCATGCCTTGGCATGTGTTGTAACTTTCTTCTGCAGTTTTTGAACCTCCCCAGGCACATCCATGTGGAATTTTAGCCTAAAGATGTTACAGTTTTCATTGTGTATATTTCAATTGAGTTCAAATTTCCAAATCTCTATAAATAACCATTTTTTATTTGTTATCATACCTGTATTAACCCTCCACATACTGATAATGGTGGTCATAAAGACCTATCTTCTGATTCCAACACCTGGAACATCAGTGGGTCTGCTTCCAATGATTGTACTTTCTTTTGATTCCAGGTCACAGGGCTCCATTTTGTCTTTGATGTTTTATAAAACTTCCTATTAGGTACACAGGAGACTGATATTAATTTTGCGTGTCTTCTCACACAGAAAATGCAGGCCTTTGCCCACCTCTATTAGTGAAGAAGAGGGCGCATCATGTAGGTTCCTTAGAGCAGACACCAGATTGGGATCTGCCTCAACTCTATACTCAATCTGCCTGCAATCTCCTCAACCTGTGACCTTAGCTCTGCCTATACTTTTATATTTTCCATTTTATATTAGATTAATTTTAATATATTACTTGGAACTTGCAACACACAACTACCAGGTTGAAAATGGTGCATACAGAATCAACCCAACCCAGAAACCAGGCACTCATATGAGAACAGATGAGAGAAGATGGACCCATTACACACCATAGAGAGAGGACTCTCAGAGCCACTGGGACACCATGGGAGGTTCCAGGAATCCGTCATCCCACACTAGAGGCTATATAAAATGTGGAATGATTTTGGACTAATTTGGTCTTAGGATAAGAATGAGAGTGACTGAAGTTCTCAACATGACTGGGACATAATACCAAACAAGATCCCTCTCCAGAGGTATTCAGGGAACTTAAAGAAAAGTTTAGAACCCAGCTCTCCCAGGACTGCTGTTATCCACAAGACAATAAAGTAAAATTAAGAGAGGGGTGACATGTTCCAAGGGGGAAGCCACAATTCTCTGTTCTCTAGTGGGATCTTGTCACCTTTCTACAGACATTAAAATTGCAGGCCTGCAGATATAGGACTTACGAACATTCTTTCCTTAAAACTTACAACTGTTTGGCTTCTTCTCAGCTGCTTGGAGTCCTCCCCTGCCTTAGCCATCTGGGTAAGTGCTGCTATTTCCTCAGAGGCAGAATTAAAGTGCTGATGGGTCCTAGAAACACTTGGAAGGAGAAAATTTGAGCCTATTAGTGAGGTTTCCACTTAGCTGCAGAGGACATAGAAGGTCTAAGAATCCTTCTTCTAAGAATGTTAGCATCTTTAATTTAGAATCTCCTAAAATTAGCCAAGGATTTGCATAGAGACTATGAACTAATTCTAATTTTCCACTTTTTAAATTTAATGATTTTACAACTTACATATGGTATCTATTCAAGAGGCTTTATACATTATTTAATTGGATATATATTATCAAGAAAGCTGTAAGTTTTAATTTAGAATTTTATTAGTTATAATTTTGCCTCTGTCATATTCATAAATAAAAATGAGTTATTATTGATGTAAGTGACTTCCATAGTTTGAATAACTGTAAGGTTTGTAATCTTCAGAAGGAAAGGATATTCTATGATCAAAACCTCATTTCATAGAGGGAAAATTCACACTATTATAAAATATATACTTAAATCTTGTGATGAAATCTGCATCCAAATTAATTTTACAAATTAAAATCCCCTTACCCAGTACTGTATCAGCTAGGAAATGGTAAATAAGAGGTCCATAATGACAAGCTTGGAACATACATTAAACATTAAAAAAAAATCTAATGAACATGCTGGTAGTTTCCCATTCCTGGCTCTAAATTACCCAGGAAAATATTTCACAATTTTGAGAAAAAACTTTCTGTACATTAGTCCTTTAAGATTTAGTCACTGAGAAAACGTTCCCTTTGCAATTTTTTTCACAATGGAAACGTCTGATTTCAATTTTGCTTACAGGAATTTTTAGGTCACTTGAATCCCAACCTGTCCTGGTTAATGTACTTAGCTTTCTGATATTTCCCCATGATTTTTCATGTCACCAGAATGAGCAGATAAATGTGAACCTGCTCCTTTTCTTTTCACTAAGACACAAAGTACAAGATGAGACAGGAAATGGAAAGCTGTCGAGCAGGAAAGCAGGACTCAAATCTTCCATCACCACATCAGTCAGATAGACTGATTTTCCTGCAGGACTGCTTGGGTTTTCCAGTAACGACCTCTTGGGGTCTTCAAAGAAGCACCTCGGGGATTTCTTGTCTCTTTACTTTAAAAGAACTCTGTTCCTTCTAGTGGCTTTCTCAGATGAAATTTTAAATAGTGGTAATATAAATATTATAGCTGTAATTGTGAATCCTGAACTGCACTTTACAACCCTGACAAGTTAAAAAGCAACCAATGATTCTCACTTCAATTTGTCAAAAATAATTGTCCCAAATATTGTCCCAGGTTTTGCTCCTTCTATTGCTGGAGTTTGTGTATTTCCCAGCAGATGTCCCTGCAGGACTCACACCTGCTTGGTGACAGTTTTGTCTTCTTTAAGGTGCCAGCCATTTCTCCTTAGTGCTCATCATAGATTTTTACCTCAAGTAGTGCCAAAAGGCAGAGGGTGCTGATTTTATTGACCTCAGTCCCAAACCTACTTGCTTGAAGCAGGATCCTTCAAGTAAGTAGCAAACAAATCATTTGTCCACTTTTTCCTTAGTGAATAGAAGGGGAGATGGGGAAATTGGCAAAAGTGGTGAAGGTGAGCTTTGAGATAATGACAATCCAAAGCATATGAGACTGCACATGCAAAGCTAAGTGGCCAATAACTAAGAGATTTATCTGTCATTTCATCCCTGAGAGAAAGGCAGGATGATGCTGCACTGCAGATGATAGAACAGATGTGTGCTCCCTTCATTACTTCACCCTGGAATCTGCCCACTCAGAAGGTAATGAGAACCCAGATTGCTCTAGAGTCTGAAGAGGGGTGTGTTCTTCCTGTAATTCTCTGTTCTTCTGTTCCCATCTCCAGCTCATGTCCACTGCCTGAGAAGTTCTCACTGGTTTGGGGGAACATGATGATGATGCATATATCATTTGGTTGCCCATGATGTGGGTGATAGCAGGATGGCACAATAGCTAACGTAGCTATTTCCTTGATGTAGATATAATGGGAGTCTTGTCCATGAGGGTCCCCCATCTTAACTACAAGCTTGAGCTAAAAAGAAGTTGTGAAATTTTTTGGACATTTCTCTTTTTCATATGTGATCTGTTTCACTCATCTGCTCACTTAGCTTTTCCTTCTTGTTACCAGATGTGGATTATTCAAGTGAAACTTTTGAGAAATTTATATTAAATTCCTTGTTATTCACACATGATTACACACAGAATATCCAGTCTAGGCCAGCTTCCTTTCGCCAGTATGTAAGGTACAACATTTCACCTGGTACAATAGGACATTCAAGTACTACACTGGAGGCATCACTCCTGAGACCCTAATCTGAGGAGTGTTTCTGACATCACCTCACCGATGGCACAGAACTTGGTTTCTCTCCCCTGATTTCAATGGGGCACAGCTGGGAAGGGACAGGCCTCAAGATTTCTTTGAGCCTATCTTTATGAATGGTTCCCCAAGATGCTTTCTAACAGCAATATCACATCAGTATGGACATTTCCAAGACCTTTCTTTGTAATACTGCTATAATATATTTACATAATTTTAATCATTTATACTTGATGTGCATCATTTAGTGGTATGCTTGGTTGTGGTCCATAATTGGAGATAGCAGAATGACTAACGTATTTCTCTGTCATTTCTCCTGGCATTATGTGGAGGAATACTAGTTGTGCTTAAGAATTACATCAAATTGTGTCCCTATCCTTGAAGCATACTATCAGGAAAGTGTCTAAGATTTTCCTGCTACTGATACAAAAATTCACTCTCGATCAAATTTACAATTACAAACAAACAATGAATTCCTGATTATTATTGCAAATGCATACCACCTGTGCATTCCCTCTTTCCATTACTCCAGGTTATAGGACTGCAGACTTCCTGATGAAAGTGAAGTTAATGTCATCCAATGGCCTGAGGACACAGGTGATTAAAACATGTTATACAATGAGTGCTAGAAAGCTGTGTTTTTGTAGGGCTCAAATGTTTAAAAGGAATTAAATGAGATCCTGCAGGTCACAGAAACGATGTAAAAGAATGCAACTTTTCTTGTTCTGTTTTATAATACACATTTTGTTGTTGTCATTGAGAGAAGTCAATATTAAAATTTTTTTGGTACCAGGGATTTAATCCAGGGCACTCAACCACTGAGTCATATCCCCAAGACTTTTTATTTTCTATATTGAGGTAAAATATGACTAAGCTATGTTACTGAGGCTGGCTTTGAATTTGCAATCCTCCTGTCTCAGATTCCTAATCCAGTGGGATTACTGGAATATGCCACTGCACCTGGCCTGAAACAATTTTTTAAAAGTTAGTTACTACAAGATTATAGAGATCATTTTGACCTATGCCATAAAATAGCCATATAATATTTCACTTGTGAAATAAATTTGCAAGAATTGGTACATGCTATTTATATGTATATACAGATCACAAAAAAAGAGCTAAGTCCTAGTGATCAAATGCTATCCCTAAAATCTTGGGCACATATAGACATTTGATTTATATCTTCATAGTCTCACCATGGGAGACATTCCCAAAACACTGAATGAATGAATGGAGAAAATTTTGTCACTTTTCCTGATGATTACTTTGGGAAAAAATCATCTTTTCTTAGTGATGGTAGAGAGTTTTCATTTTCCACTAATACTGCATGTTGGGTTTCATGCATTGAGCCTTAAAGAGTTGATCACAAAGAGACCAAATTCAGAAAAGCTTCCCAGAACTATTATAAGAAAGTGAATGAGATAGATGGTGGGTGAGGGGTTCCAAAAAGAGTTAAGAGGGGAAAGTAACTCTTAGGTTCAATAGCACAGTAGTGTGATAACAGTCTATAATAATTACTTATGTAATTAAAATGATCAGAGATGGGTTTGTAGGTTTCAAGCATAAAAATCATATTTGAGAAGATGCAGAGTACCTTAATTTGATCACTACACACTATTCATACATTTTGAATTATAATGTTGGGTTCCATATCCAAATACAAATAGTAGATTCCAATTAAAATTTGAAATAAAAAATTAACTGCTCAATGTTTTAACCAAGCACATACATCACCTTGAATTTTAAATAGTACTCCATGCTCATCAATATTTAACTTTTCTGGTTTCTTTTAGTATCTTGCCTTATCAATCTACATGTTCTACAGCATCATGAAATGCCTTAGCCTCACATATATGATTTTCTTATGACTGTTATTTTTCAATATGTGACTGTAAATGATTAAAAATACATATATGTTTTAAGACACTTGAGTTGCAGCACAAATATACCTTGCATAAGAAATATTCCATCAGTAGTTCAATATAAAATTTTCAGTACGACATTTATGTTTGGGACTCTGAACTAGAAAACTGATTGATTGAGAAGAGAATTAGGACTCTTTTGGAGGTCCATTCAGGCATGGATGGCATGTCCTTTCTTTAGTGTAACCCTTATAATGGATTGACTCTGAATCTACTTTAACTGGGACTTTAATTACCACCCTAAGTACAGATGACTGAGTAGAACATATTAGAATACATTTCGACTAACATTTGATAACTGTACTTGACTCACATAGGATAGTTATTCTGGTGATAATAATAATAGAATTTAAGATGGATAGTTACACTAGGATTCAAAGACAGTACTAAAATACCACCAAAAATATTTCTGCAAATATTGTTAAAATGTTCTAATGTTATAGAATTTTTGAGAAAGCAACAGAAGTAGTCATTGTGAAAAGAACTGAATTAAATCTCCCAAGTCACATGCATGAGGAATGGCATGATTAAATCATAAGGACTATTATTTCTTCAGGCCATTGTATTTCAGATATATTTCCACTTTTGGTACTTCATCTTCTTTAACACATAATACTTCTAGAATGTAGGCCATTGAACTGCCAATTTTATACATGAGATGATCAGTTTTTCCTTCACAACCTGCTCAAGGTCATTCTTGAACTCAATGAAAGATCACAGATGCAAATTCAAACAATGTGTCTTACAGTGTATACTTCTCAATGTTCCTTCAGTTCATATTTTAAAGATATAGGTCTGGTAATAAACCAGAATAAAGACAGCACTGAAATGATATATTTATGTGTAAACCTACTCCATTGATGTTTAGTTATTTACAAAGTTGGAATTCTCTACTCTTATGCATTCCTCCCAATTGAATTCAACAGTAATTGCAGAGTTATCCTTATGTACCTGGAACTTTATCAAGATGAGAAAGATGAAAACCAAGTAACACCCGAGAAAATACAAAGATGAAATTATTATTTAGAACTATATTCAATAATACCTGATAATTCTGAATGGATAGAAAGGAGATGTACCGTGGGAGACCAACAATCTTTATATAATCCAGACATGATTTGTAATAATAAGGTAATGGCACCTGGAGGGTGTCAGAGAGACTTCAGTGCTGAAGTGGGAAAACCGTGGTTTGGACTGATTGAATACATTTTCTGATGATAAGAGCAGAGGCTGAGATTGATGATGATGATACTATTTGAAATACTTTCTCTTCCCTTTCTTCTAAGTTATGTGATTAATAATTAATAACTTCTTCTAAGTTATGTGGTTAATGTGATTCTTTGCCTAAAAGATGAAAAAGACAGACAAACTATATGATTTTATTAGCATGAGAAATGCACTTTTCTCTGAAGTTGGCATTGGAATCTCAGCCAACACCATCCTTCTTCTCTTCCACATCTTCACATTCCTTTTCCAGCACAGGCTCAAGCCCACCGATCTCATCATTAGTCTCCTAGCGCTAATTCAAATAGGGATGCTGATAATTATGGGGTACACTGCTACAAATATTTATGTGCCTCAGAACTTTTGGGATGACAACAAATGTAAATTCCTTATCTACTTGTACAGGTTTTTGAGGGGCTTCTCCATTTGTGCCACCTGCCTGCTGAGTCTCCTCCAGGCCATCACCCTCAGCCCCAGAAACTCCTGTTTGGCAATGTTTAAGCATAAATCCCCACATCAGAGTCTGCGTTCCCTTGTTTTTCTGTGGGTCTTCTACATGTCCTTGAGTGCTCACTTCTCTGTCTCTTCTACTGCCATCTCCAATACTACCTCACATGGTCTTGTAATTATTACTGAAATCTGCACAATTTTACCAATGAGTTACTTCCTCAGGCACTTATCTTCCACATTAGTTATATTCTGGGATGGCTTCCTTATAGGACTCATGGCCCTCTCAAGTGGGTACATGGTGACCCTCTTGTACAGGCATAAGAGGCACTTTCAGCAACTTCATACCACCAGTCTTTCTCCTAAAGCATCCCCTGTACAGAGGGCCACCTGTGCTGCTCAAGAGTTTCTTCATGTTCATGTACTGTTTGGACTGCATGTTCTCTTCCTTAAGAACTATGTAGAACAATGACTCAGTTTGTCATTATATCCAGATGATTGTGGCCAATGGCTATGCCGCAACCTGTCCTGTCTTGCTCATCTTTACTGAAAAACAAATTAACTTCTTTAAATCCTTTCTGGGAAAGGCGACACATGTTTAACTATAGTGATGGGTAATTTCTCTGAATGTACCAATACACTGGCTTCTGAACAATAAATCAGCATGGATATATGCATGCTTTGTTAAATCTGCTTATTTTGAAACAAGTGAATAAAAAATATGTCATAGAAATGTCAATCATTTATTTTTTTGAACTAACATAAGGGCCCAACCTCTCTTGGTGTCAGCAAGTGATTTTTATGAAGTAGGTCTAACCTTCATGACCTGGTTTGCCACTTATAAGACATTAAGTGTGTGCAGGACTTTTTAAAAAGTGCTTCAGTGAGTTGCATTTTTCCCAAATATATCAATATTTATTGCCCTGAATTACCATGTGATCCATCAATTATCTTTTTATTTTTATGATTTTTATATGGGGGGGAACCAGGGATTGAAATCTGGGGCACTCAGCCACTGAGCCACATCCCCAGCCCTATATTGTATTTTTTTGTGACACAGGGTCTTACTGAGTTGCTTAGTGTCTCACTTTTGCTGAGGTTGACTTTGAATTCATGATCCTCCTGTCTCAGCCTCCTGAGCCACTGGGATTATAGATGTTCACCACCACGATTGGACTTTTGTTGATCTGTGAAAAAGAATTGAATTTAGGGACTCAAGTTATCACATGCACTCCAGTGCTCCTAATAACATTAGTCATGATAGCCCCATGTGGAAACAACTCAATGGCCAAAAGCATCTGAATGTATAAACTAAATGTGGGATTTGACCCACTATTTACTCACTACTGAGACACATCCCCAGCCCTTTTTATTCTGAGACAGGTTATCAATAATTTCCTTAGCCCCTTTCTAAGTTGTTCAAGGTTGGCCTCAAACTTTTGATCCTCCTGTATCATCCTTCCAAGTCCCTGAGATTACAGGTGTGGACCACCTTACAATTTATTTGAAAAGGAAGAAGTGTTGTTTTGGATTCAGTTAAGAGACAGTTTTAAAAGGTTATGTTGCCTTAGATAGCCAGAGCCTTTTCATTTCCGGGGTAAAGAGTTTCACATGAGTTCAAAAATGTGAAATTCAAATTGTAGAGGAATACATGCAAAATTGCTGCCCTTGATAATTCATGCAATGGAAATTATGGATTTGTAGTATTATTCTAATTAGAAAAAGGAAAAAATAGAGTTGCATTTCTAAATAGATTAAAGCAGTATATGTCACCAAATATTTCAGCAGATGAACTGTGAGAAATGTTACAATATCATATACATTCTATTCTATTGACATATGATATCACTGATCCTGTCTGGTAATTTTGCCTTCAAAATTATGACATAGAGTGTTATGGGGTGCAACTTAATAAAAGACCATTCACCACTGAGAAATCCAGATTTGAGAATCTTTATTAAGCTGGCCAGCTGACTGTCTCACACAATGCCCCAAAAATGGCTATTGGGAGAACAGCCCCGACCACAGGGTTGCAGGGGTTCTTATACCAAAAATCACACCAATCATAAGTGTGTGTTGCTATGATTCAAATTTACAAACTTACATCATGAAATCATCAGCAGAGGGGGAAGTGAGTCAAAATGACATTTACCTAGGTACAAACTGCTTAATGGTTACTAATGGTTACTAACATAGGAATTGACAGAGAACAATTTTTCATCATATAAGAAACACCATTTTGCAATGTTAAACATGTCATGCTAAGTGACTATTAAGGGGTACAGAGGTGAAGTGTTCCCATGGGAGAAACTAAGCAACTACTGATGGGTACAGAGGCAGGGCATTCCCATGGGAGAAGTATTTCCTACATATTATGGAGTATTAGAGCAAAATGGAGTAGGTTTAGTCATTTCCCATATGGCCTGGTCTGTAACATTTCCATAGAGCCAAATCTGTCAGCTCGTCACAAGAGAAACAACTGAAAATGGAGTCCTGAACCAGGGAACTTGTAGAAAGGTTGCAGCATGTATACCTACTAAATGATAAAATAGTCAAAATGCACAATAGCAGTGCCTAGATTCATGGTTATGTCCAACTAGTTGACATGATAGGGTATTGTGACACAAGATTGCAGAAAGTAGCAGGAGTGGAGGGGAACGATGGAGACATGGAAAGACCCTTCACAAAATAAGCTCTATAGACAGTATGTCAACATCTGAAAAGATGTTTAACAGCACATGCCACTGGGGAAATAAAATTAAAAGTACTGGAAGATCCCACTAACCTCTTAAGTTTACACAAAACCCAAGAATAACAAATACTGGTTGGTTGCAAAGGAAGTCGCCTTGATTGTTGCTGGGATGCCAAATACCATTTTCTGGGGAAAGAGTATTGGAGTTTTAATCTTTAATAAACTTACCATATGACACAGTGATCACACTCCCAGATTCTACCCAAATTATTTGTAAACTGATGCCCACATAAATGGTTTATGTAAGTGAAAGGTGTGTCCTTGTCCCTGATGCCCATTTAACAAGGAGGACAAGGTTTTGAGAAAAAAAAAGTAGGTATAAGCAGCCATTTTAAATTCTTACCATAAGTTGCTTTCCCACCCTACAGGGGTACTTACAGAGAAAACAAGAGTTAACATGAAACTTCCTCTTTCCATTAACCACCCCACTGGAACATCCCCTACTTGTCCTGGAAGCCCATCATAAGTTATTATGCAAGAAGCTCATGCGACCTTATGCAAGCTGTCCAAACCACCCTATAAAAGTTCTAAGAGCTAAGTTGTCCCTGCCTCTCTTGCTTTACCCCAGCGATGGCCTTTTTCAGATCCTGACAGCAATTAAAACTTTGTGCATGTGGATCTCCTCATCTGGTTTCTGCGTTGCTCATCTGAGTCATATTTTCCTTTCATTTTGATGCCATGACTCAGATCAGGATCCCCAGCATGCTTGCTCCCTTTCTTTAAGGGTTTGAGCTGTTCTAGGACCCAGTCCGGCCCTCCTCAGAGACCAAGCTTCCATCATACTGAGTGCTCTCCTTCACAGCCCAACACCAGCCTTATTTGGTAAGTAGCTCTTCCCCTGGCTCTTGGTTAAATGACCTATGAGAACTGGGAAATGACTGTTGAGTGTCCAGGACCCCTGAGACTTTCTGCAGGTTGGGGGAATCCCCAGCCATGGTTCTTGCAACTGAGGCTGAATCCCTATACTGATTGCTGGGGGAGAGCTCCAGACTGATGGGGGATTGCTTCCTGAGAGGACTGCCTCTTGCAAAACCTACTCTCAGTCCTGTCTTGTCTCTACAACTCATTCTCTACAAAGCCCTGGCACCAAGTACTCAGGCACCCTACCTGCTTAGCCTTATCGCTTACCTAGCAGTGGTGAAAAACCCCTTGGTAATCACTGTCCTTCACTCAGGTGATTCCCTAGAGGCTGAGGGATGCCTTACCTTATATAACCAATTGCTTTCTTTCAATGGGCTGCTCACTCTCAATCCCCACTCATATCCCTCTGAGTTGCCTCTTGCTTAATTTAAAGTCCCTCTGCCTCACACTGGACCTCAAACCAAAAAAGCTTGTCTGTTTATGTAATCAAATTTGGCCATTATACACTCGAGATAATGACTCCAAATGACCACTTAATGTCACTTTACATCCCAACATTCTTAGGGATGTTTTTAACTTCTGTGTGTGCTTGAGGAAATGGAGGGAGATCCCTTACGATCAGGCTTTTTCTTTCCTTTGTTCTAAACCTTCCCTTTGAAACTCCTACTCTCTTGCTCAAATCCTCTTGGCTCTCACTAAACCAGCATCTATTCTATCTAAAGCTGAAACCTCTACTTCAGACTTTTCCTCCTGCTGATGAGCCTCCACCTTATCAAATACTTCCCACCATTGTTCTACATTTCTCCAATGACTTTGTTTTAACCTTGGCCCTGCCTTCCCTCACTAACTCTGCTACAACCTCTTCCCTGCCAGCAGCTGCCACCACTGCTGCCACCCCCCCACACCACTGAGCCACAACCTCCACCCCTAACACCCTGCCTCCACCTGCCATGGCTCCTCCTCCTCCTCCTTCTTTTTATTCCCCTACCCCTCAATCATGGACTGCTGCCAAGAGCCTGCCTCCATGTTCCCTTTGCATGAGTTGATTGGGGTGGAAGGTGTCATCAGGGTTCATGTGCCTTTCTCCTTGTCCAATCTCTCCCAACTAGAGAAGCAGCTTGGTCCTATACCACAAATCCCACCACCTACATAAGAGTTCCAATGCTAAACCAATCATATGACCTGACCTTCCATGATCTCCACATGATTCTACCCAATACTCTTTTACCTGAGGAATGCAGGTGAGTTTAGGAGCAGGCTAGAGTCTATGCCAATGAAATACATCAAACCTCCTCAGCATGGCCACTAAGCACTGAAGCAGTCCCTGACCCAGACCCCAACGGGAATTACAATTCGCTTGTGGAGGATCAATAATAGAGACCACTGTGTCACTGGTCCTATGGCAGGATTAAGGAAAGTAGCCCATGAGGCCATTGAGTATGATAAAATCCAAGAGATTGTCCAAGACAAAAATGAGAACCTTTCAGCATTTTTGATCGCCTAACTCAGGCTTTATTATGGTATGCCAATTTAGACCTTGAGATCCCAGGTGGAAAACAACTAATGACCTACTTTTTCTCCCAAAGCTTTCCTGACATTAGAGCAAAACTTAAACATCTAGAGAGGGGACCCCTAACTCCCCAAGCTGAGGTTCTAGCTGTGGCCTTCAAGGTATATAATGGGAGAGATGATAAGCCCTACAAGCAGAAATACCAGATGCTTGCTCAAGCCATCCATTCAGTTCCTGCACCAACTCCAGGATCCTCTGGTCCAAAGAGGGGTCCATCAGGACTGCCAGGACCTGGTTTCAAGTGTGATCAGATGAGTCACTGGGCCCAGGCATGTCCCAAACCTAGCTGGCCCCCAGGCCTTTGTCCAAAGTGCTGACAGGAGGGATTCTGGATTGTTGATTGTCCTTGAGCACAGAGTGGCTCCATGCCATCTGGCCCCCCTTCCAAGTTTTCATTCCAAGCCCTTCATTCCAAGTTTTAGGACTGGCTACAGAGGACTGACAAGGCCTGGGATCCCCACACCCAACCACTGTCATCACTCAATGCCAACTCTGGGTAACTTTCTGAATTGCAGGTAGGCTTATTTCTTTCCTTTTAGATACTGGGGCCACTTATTCAGTCCTTACAGAATGTTGGGGGCCTATCTCTCCCATTAAACATCCTCTATTGTTGGGGTAAAATGGAAACCTTCACAATCTTTAGAGACACCTGCCCATGTCTGCACCTTTGGGTCCTTAATTTTTACCCACTTCTTTCTGGTGATCCCCAAATGCCTCATTCCCCTTATGGGTAGGAATATCCTTTCCAAGTTGGGGGCTACAATTTCCTTTGCCTCAAGCATGGGCTCTCATCCAGACTCACCTCTGACTCCTCTAATCCAACCCTCTTCACCAACCCCCACTTGCTCCTTCCCTTTACCTCCCTCAGAGGTAAATCCCATTGTATGGGATATCTCAAGTCCTTCCCTTGCCTGACAACACGACCTTCTACAAATCCACCTCAAGGACCTCTGCTTCTTCCCAGCACAACCCCAATTTTCACTTTCCCAACAAAAACTCCTGGGTTTGCTGCCATTATCCAAGACCTCTTACAAAAGGGCTTTCTTAGACCCACCAATTTTCCATATAACACCCCAACCTTAGCAGTTAGAAAAGCCAAACAGCTCCTATCACTTGGTTCACCTCATTAATTCAGCTACCATGCCCATTTATTCCATAGTCACCAATCCCTACACCCTCTTATCCACCATCCCTCAGGCACCACTCACTTCACAGTACTTAACATAAAAGATGCATTTTTCTCCATTCCTCTGCATCCCAATTCTCAAAATATCTTTGCCTTTACATGGACAGATTCTCACTCTCATACTTCTTCTAAGCTGTCCTGGACTGTTCTCCCACAGGGATCTAAGGACAGTCCCCACCTCTTCAGACAGGTTTGGGTCTCATTACATGGTTTTACAATATGTTGAAGATCTTCTCCTCTGTAGTCTCTCTTATGAGGACAGTCATGTGGACACTTTCAAGCTTCTTAATTTCTTATCCTCCTGTGGCTAGAGAGTGTCTGCCTCCAAGGCCCAGTTGTCCTCAACAATGGTCACTTATTTAGACCTCCTCTTAACACCAACTCGTAAGGCCATTATTATTAATAGGAAGGGCATTATTGCTAACCAATCAATTTACTTCACTAAGGAAGAAATTCTCTCTTTCTTGGGAATGGTAGGATTCCTCTGTGCCTGCATCTCCAACTATTCCATATTAGCCAAGCCGCTATATGATGCAGCCTGGGGCTCACTCTCTGAACCCCTATTGCAACCCATGCCCACATACTTCATTAAGCTGCAGCAATCCCTCCTAAATGCACCTGCCCTTCACTTGCCTGATCTCTCATGTCCATTTCTACTTTATGTAAGTATAAAACAAGGATACACCCTTGGGAGTTTTAGGACACATCCTGGGACCAACTTTTGCCCCTGTGGCCTATATATCAAAATCCCTTAATCCTACCACTAAAGACTGGGCCCCTTGCCTGTGGATGACAGCTGCTCCCTCTCTACTGGTTAATGAATCCAAAACACTTACCTTTGGGGCTCCATTGACAGTCCTAACCCCACATCACATTGAAGAGTTTCTCACATCCAAGGTACTACATTCCCTACTCCCTTGCTGAATCCTGTCCCTACAGGTGTCTCTGGTGGAGGACTCTAGCCTCACATTTCTTACCAGCCCACTGCTGAACCCTGCTACATTTCTTCCTGTTCCACACACTCCTCTTTCCAGTCACTCTTGTATTGAAACTCTGGAAGAGCTTCTTCTACGTCCCATTCACACAAATGAAGGGCTCTTTCCCCAAGCAACTCATACCTGGTTCACCGATGGCTCTTCCTTCTTACATAAAGGAACCTACCTAGCAGGATATGCCATAGTCTCCTTAACATCAGTTATTGAGGCACTTCTATTGTCAATGCCACCTACATCACAGATGTGCTCCAAGCCTCACCCCTCCCCACTGCCATTGGCATCTCTCACTATAAGTATCACCAAACTGACTCCTCCTTTGTCTCAATAGGCAACAAAAAGGCAGACTTTGAGGCTAGAGTAACTCCCCTTCAGCAGGCTTCCAAACACCCCCATATCTTTCCCCTACTCTCTCCCCCTACATCTCTCTGACCAAAACATCCTTCACTCAACACAAAAGCCAATAAGATAACAGATACTTACTTTCCTCCATAAGTTCTTTCACCCAAATACTGCCTCTTTATGGCACTTCATTTCTTCCCAACTCAAACATTCTCCTGAAGACTATCAATTCCTTTCTAACCTTTCCTCCTACTGTGACATTTGTCAAAAACCAATCCTACCTCCAACATCTGATCCTCTGATTTCCCATCACATCAGGAGACCTCTCCCAGGTTCTGATTGGCAACTGGACTTTACTCACATGCCTCCTGTAAAGTGACATAGATACCTCCTGGTCCTTGTTGACACTTCCACAGGCTGCATTGAAGCCTTCCCCACCAACAACAAATGTGCATCTGCAGTAGCCACTGCCTTTATTACACACATAATTCCTCCATTTGGCCTCCCTACATCTCTTCAGTCTGATAATGGTCCCAAGTTTACCTTTTATATTTGACAGCTTGTAGCCAAAGCCCTGAACAGCTCCCAACAGTTCCATATTTCCTACCATCACAATCATCTGGAATGGTAGAATGCAACAACAATACTTTAAAAATCACCCTAACCATACTATCCCTCAAATTATACCTATACTGGATAAAGATCCTTCTTCTGGCCCTCCTCAGGCTCCACACTCTTTCAAAGAAACCCCTTGACATCTCCCCATTTAAGCTCTTTTGTGGGCCATCTATCTCCCTCCTCAATCTCCCGGCCCCAGAGTCACCTTTGCCCCCTCACCTCTTTCCCCTCTACTCACTTACATTAGGAACCTCCTCTGGGAACATGCAGATAACTTTCTGGCTAAACCTAATGCTGACCCCCCTTCTCCTTCAACTCTATCATGGTTATAACTTATTGATTCTTCTCTTAAATTTTTTCACCAGATTGTCAACAAAACTCTATATCAGAGGAAGTGTTTTGCATGCACCCCACTAGACCAGTTCTCAATCACAGCAGTCATACTCTCCAACATCTCAGTCCCCCATAATGCTTGTGTAACAGAAGCAAAAAGGCTTCCCCCAAGACATCCCCCTACAGTCTCTGGAATTAACTGGACCTTGCTGGCATACTGCCAAGAACACTACTCTCCATCTCCTGTACTCCACCAACATCACCTTTACTTCTTCCACCTCCTTCTCTAGCCCACAGGGTACCTACTTTTTATACTCACTGTCTCTAAGTACTGCATCAACTCCGCCACTATAGGAACCTGCATGCTGATTATGCTCTCCCCTCAACTCACTCTTTATAGTTTCCAGAATTTATCCTAACTCTCACTCCAACCACCTGACAAAGGCACACAGCCTTCTCCCAGTTCTGATGGGCATCACTCTAACCACCCCCCTCACCTTCATAGGACTTTTGGGGGAGGGCTAGGACACAGCTTAAACCTAGCCAAATAATTTGAACAATTGAGTGATGAGGTGGCCAAATCTATTGAGACTTCCACCTAAGCCATTAGCATCCTCCTGGCCCAAATTTCCTCCATTGTGAATGTGGTCTTGCCAAATAGTGGACTCTGGACCTCCTCACAGCTGAAAATGGTGGAACCTGTTTCTTTCTCAAGGAAAAGTGCTATTACTATATCAATCAATCTGGGAAAATGTAACAAAATATGCAAACCTTACAAAATCTGGCCACAAAAATCAGAAAAAAAGGGCTTTATGCCTAGTCTTTCCCCTTTCTCCTCATCCCCTTGGAAAACCTTCCTATCCTGGGTACTCCCTCTCTTAGACCCACAAATGGCCATACTAAAATTGGCCTAGTCTCCTGTTATCAATAAGATATATGTAAAATTTTATATTAATTTTTTACATTAAAAATTTAAATGTATTTTAAAAACAAAAAGATAATGAGAACCGGATCTGTTTAAAGTGGATATTGTAAAGCATCCAAACATTTTGGATTTATTTTCCCACAAATAAAGGGTTAGAAGCTCTCTTAGCTTTTTCTTTGATTCATGCTTTAGATGCAATGTTGTATTGTTATCTGTAAAGAGACTCGCCTCTCCTGAGATGAGGCTCTGCCTCTCACCTTACTCCATGTTAAAATGGCTCCAAAATAGGCTAGACTTCAGCTTATTTAAACTTGTATTTGAAAAATTGATTTTTATTGTAAAGATTGCTGTGATCTTAAAATAAACAGGAGACATAACTGAATAAGGTTTGGGATTATAAAAAATTATGTTTATTTGGCCATAGCTATTATGCAAACTTAATGTGTTTCTGCCATTGTTAATTTCATTTTGCATTTTCCTTGTAAACTTTATCTATAGTGCCTTACAGAAGTGTAACTTCTAATATAACAATCTCAGTTAATTTGAGATAATAGACCATCATCTACAGAGAACAGATAGGATGTAAGGCTGACTTCTAGTACTAATGCAGACCCCAATTAAATAGAAGAGGTAAACAACTGTAGAGGTATAGATATTGAAGTTATAACCTGTTACTCCCTCTTTAAGACTTGCTAAACTGACTTGCTTGGTGTTTAAAACAAAAAATCTTGGAGTTCAAAATCAAGGAAGTAAAAGAGCCAAGGAAAAAGCAGCCAATATTTGACCTTTGCCCTCTAAGGTCAGTGAGTACCCAGAGCCCCTCTAAGGGCTCTGAAACTCTGGTGATTCACCTGAGCTGCCAATCAGGGAAATTGAGTGGACACTAGAGAACAGGAAGCCAACCAGTCAGTGCACATTCTGCAAAGAGGAGGGTCATTGGATAGTGAAATGCTTGACTCTTCCAAGAGGAGCCAT
The DNA here is from genome assembly GCA_020662805.1 of Glaucomys volans. Taxonomy (NCBI): domain Eukaryota; kingdom Metazoa; phylum Chordata; class Mammalia; order Rodentia; family Sciuridae; genus Glaucomys; species Glaucomys volans. The sequence continues at coordinate 41,609 of JAJEJO010053529.1, forward strand.
ATGTGGTCATCAAGCCCCTGACCTGACCCATTCTGGCACATGGAACCACTGACAGAGGAAACCTAAAGGAGCCAGGAGGGTTTGCAAATGTGCCCAAGGGTGATCTCTGAAGAATCTCAGTTGACTCTTAAGAATAGATAGGAACAAGGTCAGTTATAACCGACTTGGTCTTGAACACCTGGCAGGAGACTATAGCCTGAGCATCGTCCTACATGGACAACGATAAGGAAAAAAAGATGTTTTTTAAACAGAACTTAAGATGTACACTGGTGTCAGTCTTACCAAAAGTAAGCAAAGCTGGAGGCTATAAAGGAAGGGTTCTTGTGGGAGTGCCTAATATTTAACTATCACAAAGAACCCAATGTTCATCTATCAAAAGAGACACAGGTTTGACCTGTTTCAGAAACTGACTGAAATACTAATTGCTCATGTATTAACTGTTCACACAAAAAAGTAGCACTTTCTGTTGTTATTATTGTGCTAGCATGAACCTTGCCCTATGCACACCTTGTTCAGTCCCCTGTCAATGCCACTGTGGACCTCTGGACTGCTATGATGCTGAAAACCTCTAACTGTCCATATGCAACCTGACAGAAAACAAGGACTTTGGGTCACTTCCCCTCAACTTCACCCTCTCTCAGCAAGAAGCAGCTTGGAAATGTCAGAACCCATTTTTCCATAGAAATGGAATGTTGAAATTGACAGTGGGGAAAAGTAACAGTGGTCCACTTGCCCTTTTGAATATAGATCTGAGGCTTATTTTTTAAAAGGGACATGTTTCCTTTTTCTCTTCTCCCTCTCCACATCACTAACCTGGGGTAAAGAATAAGATAACCCTGAACTATCCATGCTCTACAGGAAGGCGTTGCCTGCTGAGGATCTGGGCCATGACTATCTCCCAAAATAACAAATAATAAATAAAATAAATAAATAAAATAAATAAATTTTATTTTATTTTAGTTTTGTGGTGCTGGGGATTGAACCAAAGGCCTTGTGCTAATGAGGTAAGCACTCTACAACTGAGCTATATCCCCAGCCACAAATAACAAGTGAATATTAGCACAACTTCATGGTACCCTGGGACCCCCTGCAGGAAACTCCTGGATTGTATGCTTTGAAGAGCTCCTTTAAAGTCCCCCTGCTCCTGCTGATGGGCAGAAATCACAGGCTTTGGGACAGGAGTCCCATGTATTTCTCCTTTGCAACCAAAGCAATAAAACTTCTTTTTCTTTTTTCTCAAAACCATGTCCTCCTTATTGAATTGGCATTGGGGACAAGGACTGAGCTTTTGGTAATACTGTGTTGATCCTATAGAATCTTTTCTTGGGGAAGACCCTGGCAGAATGGACCACCTCTGGATATAAACCTAAGAAAAAGATGATGTTTCAATAAAACAATCTTTGAATGTTTTTCTGAATTATTTTACAATCTTGCAGTTGAGAGTTTGTCTGTCAGAGATCAAATAGGCAAAATATTCTGTGTGTACAGGCATGTATGCAGCAACATAATAAGGAGTCTAAACAGTCAAACACTAAGTTGGATGCAAAAGTGTGCTGCTACTAATGTACAAGTATAGCGGGACACAAAAGAAAGTATTTAAAACAGCTTTTAGTCCTTTCAACCAAGGGCTGACAGTCTGAGTACTGCTTCTCAGTATGGTCCCACGCAGATGCAGTTCATCCTGTGGTGGGTCAGGGACACCCATACTAGAGTCAAGGAAAAGAAAAAAATCTCAAAAGCTGCCTGGTCTATAGATAAATGTGCAAAGAGGACCTGATCTCTATACTGCTTTCCAGTCACTCTTTTCCCATGGGAATACAATTGGAGTTTGAGAATAGGACTCAGTTCATGGCTTCTGTAGGCAAATGAAATCCATGTGGGCTGTAGACCTCACTAATTTTCTTTGTGAGTTCTTGTCTCATGGTTTCAAAGAATGAAATCCATGGATGGTGGAAGAGGAAAAAATTAAAAGAAATAAGATCAGTTTTGCAGGAGAAGAAAAAAGATGGGAAACCTGTGATGTGAGAGAGAAACTGGCAGAAAGAATAGCATTGGAGTACACTAATCTGGAGAATTAAGGGTTCTGGATAAGGTTATGGATCAGAGTCCATGCTGAACACACATCAAAAAGTATTTAGTGCTCATTGAGTTTATTCTTGGAATCTATGCTGCACAGATTGTGTGAAGGTACCAAGGCCCATGACTTTCTATTTGACTGTGTGCTTTTAGTCCTTAAGCCTGAGTTTTTTGTAATCTCCATTTGGATCCACCTCCATTTCCTTTCTCCTGCCACTCTGGGAAAAAAGAATAGACTAGAATGCCTAATCTCACAGGTTACCTTTACATTTAAAAAAAGAACAACATTTTGGGGGCCCATGACAGTCATTTCCTGACTCTTAACTAGCCTATCTTAGTGGGGGTGGAGCATCAAAGCTACCAGTCACAAAAAAATGGGAAATGGATTCTACTACTTTTAAATAATGTCCTGTGCACAAAATAGTCTCCCCTTTTGAGATCTGACATCATGCCCTCTTAGGCCAGGATGTAACAGTGGTGCACTTTATGCTTTGAATATAACCCTTGCTTCCCTGCCACTGCAGCTTATTTTTAAATGGATGATTCTTTCTCTTTCTCTCTCTCTGCTCCTACCTAATTTCTCCCAGACCCTAATATCAGGGGAGATGGGATTACCTTTCTTACCCATTCTAGCCAGAGTTATTTGTACTTGAGTACACCCCAACCATAGGAACAAGGTAATCCAGATTTTGGGGATGGTACAAAAAGATCTCAGATATGAGTATCCCCCAAATTAACAGGTGAAGTACAGCTCCAACAGAGAACATGAACATAGTCTTTGAAACATCTCTTTAAACACTCCCTGTTTCTGCTGAGGTGCAGAATCACAGCCTATGGGACAAAAGCCTCATGTTTCTCCTTTGCTAGCAAAACAATACAACACGTTTTTTCCTTTTTCCAATACTGTGTCCTCATTATTGGATTGGCATCAGGGACAAGGGCAAGATTTCAGTCACACATCTGGGTGCACACTTGCCTGTTACACACAGAGCTAAAATACAAGAGCCTCCCCAAGTCCCCATGTATGCAAACATCTGTCTTGGCCCTGCTGAATTCTGCCAAAAGAGGTCCCTTTCAGTCTCCGTATGGTCAGTATGAATTCCACTGGACACAGTGCCATAGATATGTATGTGTATAATAAGAGAGTCTCTGGGTACAATTGACAGTGGGGAACTCACTTGTTGATGGCATTATAATGATGATAAGGGAGACTGTCAAACATACCATGTGCTCCAACCCCTTGAGGGCAATCTGGAAGGAAGAAAGCACATATTTTTGTATATGCCAGATTGTCTGATCCTTCTCCTAGGAAAAATTTTGTTGTATAAATGTACTGATAACATACCCAAAAAGAAATAACCTCATTTGCACATGTCTCCAAGGAAAAGGAAACAGAGACTGCTCTGCAGAGGTCTAATAATGGGGAGTAAGACCTTTTAGGCTAATGAGACCCTGAGAAAGGTAATCAATTCTATCTAAGATTTTGTTTTAGGGTAAAATAACTTGTCCCAGGGGAAAATATAACCACTTAAGAAAGAGGTTTTAATTGGAATTCAATCTCTTCTGGACAATTGTTTCAAATGTGCAGTCAACTTTGACAGATATCCTACTCTGCCTATTCTGCCTGCTGAAAAACCTCATGCTGATGAGTACCAGTTTGTGCAAACATTGAGAGCTATAAAATATTTATTAAACTGTGCTGTCTAGTGCTTTTAGAATTTTTATTTGTCAGAGAAACAGATGACTTACAATTTTGAACAGCTTCAATTTTCAAAAATAACCTAGATATATATGATTACAGATATGCATACATCTGAAACTAAATGTTTGTCTGAACCTTATCTAAATGTTCTGTCAAAATTTATAAAATCAAAGTTCATATAGGTACTTCCAATAAGTGCTCCTTTTTATACATTACATCTACCATAAAAGGGCCATACTACCATGTGAAAAACTGGCTTATGTCTGTCTGCATTGATTAAATCTAGTTTTGATTATTAACACTATTCCCTAAATATAGAAAAGATTTAAGGCTATCCTTAATTTTTGCCAGTTCTACTAAACTTTACAAGTCTGTAATTATCTGCGTATTCTGAATTTACTGTGAAAATTAAATCAAGTTAACATAAGGACATCTGTGCAATTGTAACACTAACTATTAATTCTTCTTTGTATATTAAATATATTCTTGTTCTTCTAGTATACAAGTTTTAAAATATAAAGCTTAGGAAAGCACTTTGCCAAGCTGGTGTTCTCCAACCTGAAGTTGTCTGTAATGGTAATCTTGGACTCATAGAAATAGCAAAATTAATGGGGAATTTGTTTGCATCATTTAATGTTCTATAACTTATTAATTAGATGTATGCAAAATTTTGTGGTACGTTTTTACACTGAAGTGGAAATTTAAATGTATATTTGAAAGATAATGAGGGCCTGATCTGTTTAAAGGTTAGTATTGTGAAACATGAAAACATTTTGCCACTTTCCCACAAAAAGGAGTAAAAAGCTCTCAGCTTTTTTTGATTCATGTTTCATATGTGGTGTCATATTGTGTTAACTAACATCATATAGACTTAGGAGACAATATATGAAAAGTCTGTAAACTGATATTTAGGAAAGAAGGAAAGACAATCTTTTGAAATAGAACATTTAACCTAAGAGTTTTCAAGAGACCCACCTTACCTAAGTTAAGACTCTGCCTCTCAGCTTGTTCCATGTTAGGATGATTTCAAAGTAGGATAGACTAAGCTCATTTGAAGATAGGATCAAAGGATAAATTTTTGTTGTAAAGATTACTGTGAGTTCAAATAAACAGGAGATATAATATCTAACTAAAGAGGTTTGAAATTACACAAATTATGGTTCTTGTATCATAGCTATTAAGCAAACTGAATATGCTTTTGCTATTGTTAATTTTATTTTGTATTTTCCTTTAAGATTCATGACAGCTCCCTGTTAATGTTCTGCAGAGGTACTCCTGCTAATAGAACAACCTGAGTTAATTTGAGATAATCAGTCATTACCTAAAGGACAGACAGAATATAATGCTAACTTCCCCTGCTAATACTGACCTCAATTAAATGAAAGGAATAATGGTAAAATTAAAACCCATTACTCCCACTTGAAGTTGGTGAAACTGGCCTGCTGGATGTTTAAAACCAAAAACTTGGAGCCTAAAGTCAAGGAAGTAGAAGAAAAAGCAACCATTATTTGGCCCTTGCCCTCTAAGGTCATCCAAGAACCAGAGAAGAATGGGACGACTCTTAGAGCTCTGAAACTCTGGTGAGTCACCTGAAATGCTGATAAGGAAGACTGAGAGGACCCCAGAGAACAGGAAGTCAACAAGTGCACATTCTGCAAAGAGAAGGTCGTCCAAGAGGGAAATTTCCTGATATTTCTAAGAGAGGCCTTGTATGGTCAGTAAGACCCTGCCTCATCCTGACAAATGGCATCACTGGTAGAGGGAAGCTAAAGGAGCCAAGGACTTCACAAACTTTCCCAAGAGTGATCTCTGAGAAATCTCAGATGACTTTTATAGTAGATAAGAACAAGTTTGACATTGAACAATTCAGTCTTAAAGAACTGACAGGAGATATAGCCAAACAGCAGTATTACATGGATATTTAAAAGGAAAAATAATTTTTTAAATGTAACTTAAGATGTATACTTGTGACAGCCCTACCAAAAGTAAGCAACTTCCACCTTCTTTAAGTATATATGTACAGTATTTGTTCTTCAGGAATGACTTGCTTTGCTGAGCAAAGTAACTTGAGGGCTCAGCTATGTTGCACCATGTGCCAGAATTTTCTTCCATTTTGAGTTAGTAATATTCCAGAGTCTGCAGAAGACATCTATTGCTTACATATCTTATGGTTGTAGGTGTTGAGATCTTTTTGTTTTTGAATATTTAAAGCACGTTTTTATGAACTATGGTGTGTAGATGACTTTTTGACTCTGCATGTTATCCGTGTGTGTGTGCGCGCGCATGTGTGTACGTGAAGGATCACGTGATATTTTATGATACCAAATGTTTACATATCTAGTTTGTAAAAAACACAGATAATTGAGACAATGCAATTATTGAAAACATTGGAAATATTGTATTTAAAAATAAAATAAAAATATGGAAGAACCCAGGTCATGAGAGTTGACATTCACTTCCCAGGGCCACTTGAGGACCCAATGAGAAAAATGAATCCCTGGTATCTCAGAGAGACATGTGGCTTAAGTTTATTTTATGTATTTAACATCCACACATATTCAAGTAAATGGGTTAACAGAAAATGCAGAACTTTGAATTGCATTTGAAACAAAGAACATTTATACTCTGTCAGTATGGATTATTCTGAAGCCAACATATTTTCTCATATGTACAGACTTTATCTATCACTGGCTATTGAGGTATTTACTGTACTCCCCCACATATACCTCAAAACACTAATAATTCATTTTTCAGTAGCAATGAACACCAAATACTGAATGATGCATAGCTATGGGCTAGAAGAATCTTAATACAGTATAATTAATATTGGATCATGATTCACTGTGATTCTTGCATAGGAGATAAAGCTATCTGAAATGGACATGAACATGAAGTAACTCAAGAGCAACAGGATTGTCCATGTGGCCCTCACTTCTGGGGATGATATTGGAGAGTCTGGTTCTGTGAAGATGCTGGGACTTACTCTTACATCTGCGCAAGAGAGCCACCATGTATCCATTTGAGATGGCCATAATTCCTATAAGGGAAGCTTCCCTGAACATGAACAGTGTGGCAAATGTGTGCTGGAGGAAGAAACTTGTGGGAAAAAGAGAGCAGGATTCTGTGATATACATAATGTTGTCTGAGGTCAAATTGGGAATAGTGTTAATAGAAATGAAGAGGAGGCTACTAAATGATGAATAAATGACACACAGGAAAATATGGGAACACAGGTTGTGACATGAGGATTTATGTTTGAACTTTGTCAAGCAGGAGCTTCTGGGACTGAGAGTGATAGCCTGGAGGACATGCAGAAGACAGTTGGTGCAGAGGGAGAAGTCCCTTATCAACAACTAATTTGCTATGTCACACCACGCCACCCTTCCCCCTGAAGTGTATAAATGTCTGCATCTATGAAGCCCTTGATTAGAAGCATTAATAGGTGGATTAGGGCCAAGAGACCAATGGGCAGGTCAGTGGGCTTAGGTCTGTACCCATAAATGTACAAGGAGACATGGAAGAGAAGAATGATGTTGGCCAAGATCCCAATGCCAAGTTTAATAAACATGGTGTTTCTTATGTGGGTATCACTGTACAATTTGTTGCTTTTGTTCATCTTATGGGGAAAAAATAATATTGTGAATACTTTAGGAAAAATACAAGAAAATTTTTTGGCAAATATGACCTCCTTCACCAATATCAAGGAATACCACTGCCATTGGGAAAGAAAGAGGATTCATCTGAATGTATCTTTACTGCACATGAACACTCAATTCTGCCCTTGGGCACAGTGTTGCCTGCCTGAAATCCCAGTGACTAGAGAGGCTGAGACAGAAGGATCACAAGAGTGAAGTCAGTGTGGGGATCTTAGTGAGACCCTGTCTCAAAATACACAGTAAAAAGATTGGGTGTAACTTGGGGCTAGTGCACTTACCCACCAAGCAATCTACAGCACAAAATTTTTAGAAAAACACCAATGACAAACAAAACCTGAGTTCTGTCTCACACCGTCCAGGACCTATCCTCATGCTCTCCCTTGTCCCAACACCTCCCAGACTTGGTTGTATTATATGTGCCACTGTGGCCTCCACAATGACATGCATAATAGTACTTCCATTTTCTTTGACATTAAATATTGTCAACAGGGTGTGCTGTCACACTCCTGTAATCCTAGCAGCTATGAAATCTGCAGTAGGAGGATTGAATTAAAAGCCAGCGTCAGCAATTTTTGAAGGCCCTGTCTCAAAATGAGAAATGAAAAGAGCTGGTGATGTGGCTCAGTGTTAAGCACCCCTGGGGTAAATGCCTGGTACAATGAAAAAAAAAATAGAATTTCCATGTATCTTAGAATGTGTTTCCTTCCTTCCTCTTATCTCACATTTGAGATTTTTCAGGGGTAAGACAAAGGCTTAATTTTCATGTGCCTGATCTTATTTGTCAGCTATATAATAGTAGGTCTAGTGTTTTGGTTGAATTCCAGTGAGTTTGATTGCAGAAACTGGGGAAAAGACCCTCCCGAACAGTGTCACATATTAGACATGCAGAGTGATTTCATGTCAGCACCATGTTAGTTCTGATTTATTTATTGCTGGACCATATATTTGCAATATATAAACATGAAAATATTGGAGTAAACACTGAAGTCAGACTGGTTGAATTTATGTCTATGAGCTGTCATTTACAATAACATCCTTTAAGTACTCTAGGATGCTGAGGTTCAGTCATCTTGGCTATCAGCATAAATAGTTATGTTATGCATATCCTGGAGATATTAAGTGTTAAAAATAAGTTATGCATACCATTCTTGGGTGCATTTTTGGCACATAATGATTCTCTAGAAATGTTGGCTTCTATTTTTATTTTCATTCAATTCTTCATGAATGTGATTTGGGAAATTCAATTTGATTCTTTTAATAAGAGATCAGCTCTGTTGCTGCCTGAAAAGATAGGGTAGAAATTACTTCTGGGCATTGTGGTGTTTGCTTGTAATCCCATCAACTCTGGAGGCTGAGGCAGGAGTATCCACAAGTTAATAGCCAGCATCAGCAACTTAATGAACTTAATGGTACCAGGAATTGAATCCAAGTGCACTCAACCACTGAGCTACATCCCCAATCATTTTTATTTTTTATTTTGAGACATAGTCTTCCTATGTGGCTTAATGACTCACTAAGATGCCGACAGTGGCCTCAAAATTGCCTCAGCCTTGCAGGCTGCTAGGTCAATCAACAATCTTAAATATATACATATTATCCTTGAATTACTACCATTTAAAAATAGTTGTAAAATATCTTTACTCTTGTGATGTCTATGAAATAGTTCTTTTTAATTCAGTTTAATTCAGTCTAAAAACCTTAATAGACATCAAATTCTGTTGTGTGCAGGTATGAATATGAAACAATGAATTCCATGGCTATGTATAATTATAGTGTACCAATGAAAATTAAAATGCAAAACATTAAGTAAACAAATATTTAGTCTGCTAAATAAAAATAAAAAAAACATAATAGCTGGAGAAATACTTTACAGAGCTCCTCAAGAAATACATTGTAATAACCCATAAATATGCCCACTGAATGTCATTAGTTGCCATGTAACTTTAGAAAATGAACTCCTGTAGTTTTAGGACAGTCAGGAATTTACAGATGCTATGAATTTGCATTAATACTCCAAAAATCATAGCCCCAGTGGAACTTTGAAAAACACTGGAAAAGTTGTTTTTATTTTTTCCTGGAGATGAAATTCCACCACAACAATAGGAAAAAATTATGCTCCTTTCTCAAGTGCAGATAAAGGAAAGTGACATGATTTCATGCCATCATAAGCACCAGTTATCTTCTTCCAAATACAGCAAGGCTAGACCAAAGTACACATTTCTCTAGTCATCACACACTAACTTCTGAATCACACACACTCAACAGTATCAGTGAGATGTACACATCAAACACATGGCTTGAATTTATCTCAATATTAAACAGTAAGTAAATAATTTTTAAAAATATATAGTTATTTATGAGCTAATGAGTCATTTTAGTAGAAAGCATTCTTGTGAATGTGCTCCCTTCATATAAAATGAAAGTTCTCTAGAATGTCCCCTTTGACCTGCGACTCATTGGGCTCTTACCTGACTAGCACAGCAGAGTCCAGGAGATCAGGAGAGATGACTGAAGTTCTCCACAATCAGCAGAATACTTTAGGGTACCCTCTCTGAGTACCAATCTTCACAGAGAGTATGCTGAGAAGGTATTTGAACAACCTACTTGTATAATGCAAAAAAATATTCATTTTGCACAATTAAAAATAAAACAGAAAAATTGGCAGCCTACAAAGCAACCTGAAATTCTGCATATAAGGACTTAAATCAGAGGGAAATGAAATAATTTTAGAAATAAGTCAGATTTAAAGACAGGAAAGATTAACTGGTAACATTAGGAAAACTATCATACATAGATTAAAAAATGTAAAAGAGAAATCTGTGGTTCCATTTGTTTGAGTTGAAAATGAAGACTGAGGTCCCCTCAGGGGAAGAACAACCCATGTAAGACTCCTTTATTATTTGGTTCAATGTCTCATCATTTTAGACATTATATCATTCTGCATTTACAAAAATTTTGATGATTCTGTGTAGCATGACATCATCAAATGGGCCCCAAAAAAGTAAGAAATTTTCAGGGTGCTGCATCTGAACCGGATTCCTGGAGGGAATTGGAGCATGGAAAGGAAGGAGAAAATCTGTCTGCACACTGCAATGTGAGCTGGGACACTTATGTGGACAGATTCCAGCATGAAGGAAGACAGGAAAGTGCCATAGCTGTTCACTCCTCTGAATCCTGAAGTAACCACCCCTATCTCTTAGGGTGGAGATGGTGTATAAATAACATGACTCATGTACAGCACTTAGCCATCCATGTCCAGCCTCACACACACAAGAGAGCAGACTCTGATTTGTCATTATCACATAGCCCATTATTACCATAGCTCAAGTTTACCATCATTATCACCTCTCATGTTTTCTAGATATTGATTTAAAAATTGACAATGTGATCTGGGAGGTGAGACAGATCCTGCTTTAGGCAAGTGGTTTTGGGTCTGTGGATAAATTGGGAAACATACTCTATTTTGTGGCCCATATCTACCTGGAAAACCATGAGGAGCACCAGGAAGAAACAGCACATCGGGAGGCAAAGCACTCACCAACCAGCTATTAGTGTTGTGTACAGGAATTCTCTGAAATAAATGACACATAGTATATGATATTCAAAATCCTGGAGACTTGAGCAAATGAATGGAAGTCATATTTCTGACAACAGGGCAAGAATTTTACAAAATTCTTTTTTTAATCACTTATTTTTTTTATTTTAGGTCATTGTACACAAATGGAGTACAACTATCATTTTTCTGGTTGCACACAAAGTAGAATCATTCAATTTGCATATTTATACATATACATAGGGTATAGATGTTTGTCTCATTCTATTACCTTTCCTTCCCCACCCCCTCCCCACCCCTCATTTTCCTCTATACAATCCCTCCCTTCTCCATTCTTCCCGTGCTTCCCCCCACCCCTGCTATGTGTCATCAACCACTTATAAGAGAGATCATTCAGTCTTTGGTTTTTTGGGATTGGCTTATTTCACTTAATATGATCTTCTCCAATTCCATCCATTTACCTGAAAATGTCATGATTTTATTATTCTTTATGGCTGAATAATATTCCATTGTGTATATATACCAAAATTTCTTTATCCATTCCTCTGTTGAAGGGCATCTAGGTTGGTTCCACAATCTGGCTAGAGTGAATTGTGCTGCTATAAACATTGATGTGGCTGCATCACTGTAGCATGAAGATTGTAAGTCCTTTGGGTATAAGCCAAGGAAAAGGATAGCTGGGTCAAATGGTGGTTCCATTCTGAGTTTTCAAAGAAATCTCCGTACTCCTTTACAGAATGGCTGCACCAATTTGCAAACCCACCAGCAATGTATGAGTGTACCTTTTTCCCCACATCCTCACCAACACCTATTGTTGCTTGTATTCTTGATAACAGACACCCTAATTGGGGTGAGATGATATTTTAGGGTAGTTTTGATTTGCATTTCTCTTATTACTAGAGATGTTGAACATTTTTTCATATATCTGTTGATTGCTTGTAGATCCTCTTCTGTAAAGTGTCTGCTCATTTCCTTAGCCCATTTATTGACTGGGTTATTTGTATTCTTGGGGTAAACTTTTTTGAGTTCTTTATATAATCTGGAGATTAGTGCTCTATCTGTTGTGTGTGTGGCAAATATTTTCTCCCACTCTGTGGGAGAAAATAGACTCTCTCTTAACATTGATGACTGTTTCCTTTGATGAGAAAAAGCTTTTTAGTTTGATTCTATCCCAATTATTGATTGCTGCTTTTATTTCTTGTCCTTTGGAAGTTATGTTAAGGAAGTCTTGTCCTAGGCTGATATGATGAAGATTTGGACCTATGTTTTCATCTATTAGGTGCAGAGTCTCTGGTCTAATTCCTAGGTCTTTGATCCATTTCGAGCTAAGTTTTGTGCAGGGTGAGAGATATGGGTTTAGTTTCATTTTGCTGCATATGGATTTCCAGGTTTCCCAGCACCATTTGTTGAAGAGGCTATCTTTTCTCCATTGTATATTTTTGGAGCCTTTGTCTAGTATGAGGAAACTGTATTTATGAGGGTTTGGCTCTGCGTATCCAAAAAATTCCACCAGAAAACTTCCAGAATCCATAAATGAATTCAGTAAAGTAGCAGGATATAAAATTAATGCTCATAAATCTAATGCATTTTTATTCATAAGTGATGAATCCTCTGAAAGAGAAATTAGAAAAACTACCCCTTTCACAATAGCCTAAAAAAATAAAATATTTGGGAATCAATCTAACAAAAGAGGTGAAAGACCTGTACAATGAGAACTACAGAACACGAAAGAAAGAAATTATAGAAAATCTGAGAAGATGGAAAGATCTCCCATGTTCTTGGATAGGCAGAATTAATATCATCAAAATGGCCATATTTCCAAAAATGCTATACAAATTCAATGCAATTCTAATTAAATTCCCAATGATGGACCTCATAGAAATAGAGCAAACAATCAAGAATTTCATTTGGAGTAATAAATGAAATTTATTATTAAATTTATTTAATTTATTATTAAATAAATGAAATTTATTTATTATTAAGACCAGAATAGCTAAAGCAATTCTTAGCAAGAAGAGCAAAGCAGGGGGTATATATTTTTCTTTTTGTAAAGAAGGATAACTTCATTGAAAAGGAATGCCAGCCAGGTGCTATGGTGCATGCCTGTAATCCAAGTGACTTGAGAGGGTGAGGCAGGAGGGTCACAAATTGGAGGCCCGCCCCAAAACTTAGCAAGGCCTTCAGCAACTTAGTGGGACTCTGACTTGAAGTAAAAAATAAAAATGCTGGTGATGTGGGGTAGTGATTACACCCCCATGTTTCTGTCCCCTGTAGCAAAAAGCAAAACAAAGAAACAAATAAGAAATGTCTTTGAAACTATTATGGAGTAGATGAAAGTGGTGAGAATATAACTAAATGTGATGTTCCTCCCTAGATTGGATGTAAAATCAAAATAACCCTAATGCAAAAGAAAACTGATGAAGTTCCAATAATGTGCTATTATGTGTTAGTGGTCATGTTTGGAGTTAGTTCTTAATTTTTTCTTTCAGTGCTACAGCCCGAATCATGTACTCTCAATGTTTCCTACATTCATGTACTAACTCCCAAACCCTGGCCCTTTATGTTTGAAAACAGAACCATAAACATTTAATCATGGTAAACTGAGTTCACATCACTTTGTTTTTATACAGTGACACTTAGGTCCTTATAAGAAGAGATTTGGACACAGACAAGACTCAGAGGAGAGAATCAATGTTGGAGTCTAGAAAAGCTATTGATTTTTTTGAGAATTGATTTTATATCCAGCTACTTTGCTCAATTAATTTATCAATTGTAGAAGTCTTCTGCTGGAATTTTGGGAAGATTCTAGATAAAGGATCCTTTAATCAGCAGACAGTAATAGTTTGACTTCCTCTTTTCCAATTTATTTCCCTTTAATTTCCTTATAATGTTGGGTTGCCCTGGCTAGAGTTTCAAGAAATATATTGGATATAAATGATAAGAGTGGATATCCTTATCTTCTTGATTTTAGAGGAAATGCTTTCAATTTTACTCCATTCAGTATGATGTTGTCTAGGGGTTTGTCATACACAAATTTTATAATGTTAAGTTCTCTCTATCCTTAGTTTCTCCAGTGGTTTTTTTTAATTTAAATAGTTGCTGTATTTTATCAAAGACTTCTTTTACATCTACTGAGATGATCATATAATTCTTCTTAATTCTATTTAGGTGGTGATTTATATTTGTTGATTTCTGTATGTTGAACTACATATTCATATTCATAACTGGGATTAATCCTACTTTATCATGGCTTCTTAACACATTTTTGAATGAGGCATTATAACATTCTAAAGGATTTTTTCATCTCTGTTTATCAGTAATGTTGATCTGCACTTTTCCTTACTAGATGGTTCTTTGTCTGATTTTGGTATCAGGGTTATACTGCATTCATAGAATGTATTCAGGAGCCATCATTTTCTTTCAAATTTAGGAAATAATTTGGGGAAGACCTGTGTTATTTCTTCTTTAGAGGAATAGAACTCTCTTTAGGATTCTTCTGTTACTGGGTTTTCCTTGTTGGTATGATTTTAATTGCTGTTTCAATTTCATTCCTCAATATTGGTCTGCTTAATCTGCTTACATGTCTCTGATTCATTTTGGGAAGGTTTTGTGTGTCTAGAAATCAGTTCATATCCTCTAGATTTTGATGTTTACTGAAGTATCAATTTTCAGAAAAATTTCTGATGATCCTTTGGATTTCAGAAATGTCTGTGGTAATAGCTCATTTTTCATCTCTAATCTTGTTAATTTTGGTCAACTTTCTCTTTTGTTTTTTTAGAAAAGTGTTTCTCAGAGTTACTTACCTTAAAGGAACCAAATCTTTGTTGCGGTGATCTCTTCTTATTTTTGCTTGGATCACCCCCAGGTCCTCATGCATACTAGACAACTGCTTTAACACTGAGCTCCATCCTCAGCCCCTACTGCTTCATACTTTCAGTGTTTCTTCTAAGAAAAGTACCTTGAGGTCATAAGCCTACACTTTGCTGGCATAATTTTGGTGACATTAAAGCCTTGTTAGCAGAAAGCTGCTGGAGGTTAAAATAAACTAGATGGCTGCTAATTCCAGAGATATGCCTCTCTGCTGATGTGAAAGAATAGGATTGTCTTGGTAATTGCCAGCTACCACCACCCAGTGTGTCCTCCCATGTTTGTTTAATCTGTCTGATCAGCACCATGAACAAATTATACCACATTCCTGGTTAAGAAAAATAAGGAAAAGCCTAGGTAGAGGATTCCATGTGTCAGGCCTGGGTGAGCCTGTTTATGTCATTCTTTATGAAGTCGCTAAATTGACATAGCCTAGCTATGTACTTAAAAATGTATTTTTCTGAGTATGTAACTTTGTTCTTTAAAAGTTTCTTTAAATAGACTGAAACTTTTGCAATTTTTCTGGTTCCTTACTAATCAATTTAATAAAATACAGAAAGTTGAGTGTTGTTCATATTGTCTAAAATCACTGTTTTCACAGAATGCGCAGAATTGAAGCCTGAGGCTCCTCTACTCCCAAAGAGCCTTTGGTCACATCACACTGGGAAATGAAGATTAATTTCTCTCTCCTTTATTTTGCCCTGATGATTCTCATTTCTTATTCACAGAATGAAAAGTTTCCTGATTCTTAGATATATATTTCATCTCAGTAGTGTGGGGTCATCAAATAACAGGGGTTGTCCATTTATAGTACATTTACAGACACTCTAGACATTCCTGGAGAATTAAATGAAATTGGCTTAAAGTTTTTTTTGCTTTTAGGTGGGTGCAGTTGCACATACTTGTAATCTCCATGACTCAGGAGGCAGAGGCAGGAGGATCACAAGTTCAAAATCCTTCTCAGCCACTCAGTGAGGCCCTAAGCAACTCATCAAGACCTTGACTCTAAATAAAATACAAAAATGGATGATGATGTGGTTCAGTGGTTAAGTGGGTTAATTGCCCTTGGATTTTGTTCAGAAGACAGTTTCAGTTCTCTTGCTCATGACCAGAAGGGATATTTTAATACATTTCTTAACCTGAAACAATACTATACACCTGAATCTGAGTTTGGAAATCCTTGAAGACATGGTGAATAACATCTCAATCCATATGGTCAGTATGAGAGAGTATGGAGCAAGATGGCCTCACATTTTAGGGAGAGGATCTGGAACCCATGGGAGGTGCCAGGAATCAATCACCCCAGAGTAGAAGCATTACAATATTTGGAACAGGTTTGAACTAATTTGAATTTAAAACAAAAAACGAGGGAATGGGTATAGTCTATGTGGTTGGGAGCCTTAAGATCGCTCACACAGATGTGTTCAGGGATTTGAGAGGAAAGATTTGAGTTTGATTCTCCCCAGGTTGCTACTATCCAGCAGAGAATAAAGTAAAAGTAAGAGACAAGTGACATGTTCCACTGGGAAAGTCATGGTTCTGTGTTCTCCCATAGGATCTTGTCACCTTCTTACAAATGCTAAAATTAAAGGCCTAGGGAGGGGTGAGTTAAAGATGTCTTTTCCTTAATCCTGTGCATGATCAGCTCAGGTCCCCTGGTTCCACTTACAGTCTCCTAAGTTAGTGTCTTTCTCTTCCTCAGATGCAGCATCAGTGGGTGAGTAGGCTTCTGTGATTTCAATTAATAATCAAAATAGTCAAATTATGTGTTAGGTTTTTTCATAGCCCTAAATGACTTATCCAGTTATATCCATACTCAACAGCTCAAAAGGTTCTTTTCTCTAGAATGTGAACAGAAATTTTCTCTTCAATCATGTGACTCAAGAAAATTGATTGTGTTTTTCATAAGAAATAATTATTTCCAGTAAATCATTTTAGGTTCCCATCTATTTCTCAGACTAAAAGGGGTTTAATTACTGCTACATCAGTTTTCAAAGTACATATTATTATGTTGTCTGGTGATTTTCTACTTAAGCTTCACTAATTCATATTCATATTTATGAAGGAAGAGTTAAGTTCTAATCCCAGAATTTTATTATATACACTAGGTTTTCATTCTCTTCTCTCCATAAATCAACGCAAAATATTATTTAAGCATTTCCTTCTATGCTTTAATTAGGATTAATTCTATATACTAAAATAATTTTAAATCAATCAGAAGGAAACAATGTTTCTGTACAAATAGTTTACTTGTAGAGAGAGTTTAGCCTCACATTTCTAAAAAGTATCAAATAGCATTTTCTTGTGAAGATGTATTTTGTCTCAGTTTTGATCTCCCAAAAGTAAACTAATGGTGCTCTGGCTGCCAGGAGGTCTCAAGCTGGAACAGGAATCTGGGCCTGCAATGGCCTAAGAGATACAAACAGGGAGAGTAGCAGTCACCCCTTCCTGGATTCCAAAGTCCAGTGGTATGATTTCTCCAGTACATCAAGGAGAAAGGGGACCTTAGTGTAGAAGTGATGGTGAAGATGTCCTGTGTGATAACAACAAACCAAACATGCCCTTTCATGGATCTATTGCACATCACTAAATGAGGACATAAATCCCAGTGTTTATATGACATGCATGACTCTTTCCACACTGCACCTGAGAAAACAGACATGTCCTCCTCTCTTCCTCAAGCCTGAGTCTCCTTACACACAGGCCATAGTAGCCCAAGCTGGTGTTGGGCTCTGCTGAGAGCCATCCTCCCTTTCCACTGCTGTCCTTACTACTGGCTGAGGTACACCAATTTTGGCATTGTTCACTGTTTTCTGGCCCATTTGTTGGTAGCCTATATCTTAGGGTTGCTCATGGGTTGGACAATGACAGAATGCATGGTATTTAGGTGAAGTCTTTCTTGGTCATGGCAGGAAAGGGAGTCTGCACAGAGTTACCTTTCCCTTGAAGGGTCCTTACACTCTCAGCTCTAAGGGACCCTGCAGATGATATTTTGAACAAGCAGACTTCCATTCACATTTATTCTTCTCTTGTTTTATCCTCCAATCTGCCCACTTGGACTTCCTGTCCCATGTGACCTGTTTCTGACCTTTTTCAACATTATTATTATTAGTGTGTGTGTGTGTGTGTGTGTGTGTGTGAGAGAGAGAGAGAGAGAGAGAGAGAGAGAGAGAGATTAATTTCATCTTATTTGCAAAATCCAGTCTGTGGACAACTTGTTTCTTCCAATGTTTAAATCATGACTTGGGGCTTGCCACATCAGGGGAACCAAGTGCTGCTTCAGCATAATCTCTTCAAAGAGCTCTGTTTTAGGACAGCTCCCTGGATCATCCTGATGATGGACAGGCCTTCTGTTCTGTGTCCTGATTTCCTAGACTGAGTAGTATGCGCAGGTGTGAGTGGGGTTAAGCAAAGTTGGGAGAGGTCAGGTTAAGAGGATTTTTTTAACTTGCTTTTAAGAAATGTTCATATGTTTCAGGAAGTTTTCTAAAAAAAACTGATAAATTAACAATGAAATAGAGACATAACATTTTTTATAATTCAAATACATGGAAAGCATTTGGAAGTGAACTGTCGGTCTCACAAGTACACATGTGTGTGATCTGTGCTGTGTGGAGACTGCCAGCTTCTTCCTTGCCTGAGTTAATGCATGCAGGAGATTGTTGAGATCAACCAACTCTTCCACTTTCTTCGATCAGCACTGTAGGAAAAGAAAAGATTTTTCAGCTCGAACAAGATATTTCTCCTACAAAAAAATGTAATTTTCCCCTGGTTTTAATGTAGCATTCCACAAAAACATGATTTTCTGGAAAATAGAGGCAGCACAGACGTGATTACAAATTGTGCCACTTCTTCAACAGAACATATGAAGAATTGAAATCTAAGCAGCCTAGCTGGGCATGATGCACATGCATCTAAAGTCAGCAACTTGGGAGGCTGAGACAGGAGGATCATGATTTCAAAGCCAGGCAGCAACTTATTGAGTCCTGAAACAACAATGAGACTCTGTGTCTAAATGAAATATAAAAAAGGTCTGGGAGGTGGCTTGATGATTAAGTGCCCCTGGGTTCAATATCCACTACCATAGATAAACAAGTAAGTACATAAATAAATTTAAATAGTTTGACTTCAGAGCTCACATTTGTTCGTATTTTGTCTGTAATCTGGTGAAAATGCAGAATATAGAACATCAAAAGTAGAGAGCAGTCCATGGCTGTCCTGTTCACACTCCTTCCTTGAGAGTTCTACTTGGACATTCCTGCAATCTGCCTTATTTGAATTCACATAACATACTACATACTCAGATTTTTATCGGGTTACCCCCCATATGAAGACAAGTTAATACTTTCCCTATTTATGAAATAAATAAAGAGTTAAAAAGAAAATGCTATACTTGAGTTTTGAAAGAATTTTAATGCACCCACATGTTTTGATGGAGGCAGTCTTGGTGGTGGAGACTCAGGAAGGTGGTAATAATTGTGAGGAAGAGAATTTACCTTTCTTTACTCCTGAGACATTGGCTCAATACTTTTTTTCACCAGAAAAAAAAGTGACCAAGAGCTGCACACTTCACATTTTTATTGCTGTAAGAAATGTCTTTTGTTCCCAAGTTGTCATTGGGATCACAGCCAATGTCTTCCTTCTTCTCTTCCACATCTTCACGTCCCATCTCCAGCACAGGCCCAAGTCCACTGATCTGACCATCACTCACCAGGCCCTAATTCATCTGCTCATGCTAATAATTAGGGTATTCCTGGATATAGACATTTGTGGGGTTCAGGACATTTTGGATGAGATCACATGTAAAGCAGTTGTCTACTTGTACAGGTTGATGAGGAGCCTGTCTGTCTGTACCACCAGCCTGCTGGGTATCCTCCAGGCCATCACCCTCAGCCCCAGAAGCTCCATTCTGGCAAAGTTCAAACAGACATCTCCACAGCACAGTCTGTGTTGCTTTCTTATTTTCTGGGTTTTCAACATACTCATTAATGCTCAGGTTTTAGTCTCCATGGGAGGCCCCACCAATGAGACTTCAGCATTTTGGTTTGCCTCTGAATCCTGCAGTATTTCCCCGCAGGTGTCTACTTCAGGACCTTATTTACCCTGATAGGAAGTTTGCAGGATATCTCTTTTGAAGGGCCCATGGCCCTCTCGAGTGGGCACTTGGTGACCCTCTTGTGCAGGCATAAGAGACAGTGCCAGCACCTTCACAGCACCAGCCTGTCTCCAAAAACATTTCCAGAACAAAGGGTCTCCGGGACCATCCTGACACTTGTGGGTTTCTTTGTGGTCATGTACTTCATGGACTGCGTTATGTCCTCCTTATTGGGAAAGATGCAGAAGAAGGATCCAGCTGAACTTGAGTTACATATGCTGATGGTCAATGGCTACACCACCATCAGTTCTTTGATGCTAATCAGAAATGAAAAATTAATACTCAAGTTCTTCCAACTCACATTGGGAAAGGAGAGAAAATGTTTATCCAGTGCTGGATAACCCTTCATTTTTTCATCCCACATTAATTATTTCTGAATTTCCAAAAACCTGTTTATGTTGAGAAAAAAATTTAAGTGAGCACGGAGGAACTAAAGCTTGAAAACTTGTGCTTTCTAAGGTTGCCAAGTCAAGCCTGGTGTGGGGGTGCATACCTCCAATCCCATTGACTCAGCAAGCTGAGTCAGGATTGCAAGGTTGCTAAGTCCAACCTTAGCAAGTTAAAGAAGACTTAAGAAACTTAGAGGGAGCCTGTCTCAAAATAAAACATAAAAAGTGGTGGAGATGTGGCTCCATGTTTAAGTTCCTCTGTGCTCAATCCCTAGTACAAAAAAAGATGCTCAATCACAGATGGTCTTTTTTTTTTACTGTGTATGACAAAAAGCAGATATCTTTTACTGTTTGTCAGTGCACACAATATGTTACCATTGGCTGGAATATACATATTGGAAGCATTATTTTGCTTAGTCATAGCAAAATAAAAATATTCCATAAGTACACCGTGCCACAGACTATGCTGTGGAGACATGTGTTTGAACTTTTCCAGAATGGAGCTTCTGGGGCTGAGGGTGATGGCCTGGAGGACACTCAGCAGGCAGGTGGCACGGACATTCTATTTATGTGCCTGATATAATTAGTTTCATGGTTCATTTCTTTTATTAGAGCAAGAAACACCAATAAGGACAATGAAATTCCCTCAAAGTGAAACCCAGGAGGTTTTCTAATCATAACTGTAACTTTAAATCATCATGTATTTCTTTTCAATATCATCTTCATAATTTAATTTCTTCAATATCATTTTATTTTTATCTGAAGGATAAACCCATAGTGACTATAAGAAAGGGAACAGTAACCACTCAGTTTTCAGAGTACAGGAGAAACCTCAAATGTCTTGGAAATAGATGGATCTAATCGATATCCCCAATCTCCTTCTATTTGACTTGTGGCCCCAAACTAGTGGCCCAATTCTTTCAGTCTCAATTGAAAATTGAGTTTTGTGGTTATGAAGTGGTTCAGAACTAACATAATATTCTGTTTGGCAGCATGCATACTGATATTCGAAGGGTGCAGAGGAGCTCAGCATGGCCCCTGTGTAAGGATGGCATACAAATTTGTAAAGCATGCCACGTTGAAAAAAATCGTAACAGCTACCACATGTGTGCACACATATTGTATGTACATATTAACTCTTAATTACCATAGTAATGTGGTTAAGATAAAAGTATTACTGTCTCCTCTCTACAGTGTAGGAAACTCAGACCCAGACAAACTGAATCAGTGAAGTCCAGGGGAAATTTGTGGACAGTCAGAATTTGAACCCTGACACCATGCCTGCAAGTCCTGGGCTTTCTGCACCTAGCCAATGATCAGTATTGCTGCTAGAACAATGGCTTTCATTTTATTTTATTTTTTAATTTAATTTTAAAAATGATTCTACACAGTTCATTTTGATTCATTGTACACAATTGGGGTACAACTTTTCATTTCTATGGTTGTACACAATTTAGATGCACACCATTCGTGTGATCATACATATACATAGGGTATTACTGTCTGTCTCAGTCTGCTATCTTTCCTCCCCCACCCCCTCCCGCCCCATTTACCTCTATACCATCCAAACGTCCTCCATTCTTCTCTTGCCACCCCACCACCCTACCCCTCATTATATATCATCATTCACTTATCAGAGAAAGCATTCAACCTTTGGTTTTTTGGGCTTGGCCTATTTCACTTAGTATGACATTCTCCAACTCCATCCATTTATCAGCAAATGCCATAATTTTATCCTTCTTTATGGTTGAGTAATATTCCATTGTTTGTGTGTGTGTGTGTATATATGTGTATATATGTATATATATGTATATATGTGTATATATATGTGTATATATGTCTACATATATATATATATATATATATATATCTCACAGTTTCACAGTTTGTTAATTCATTCATCAATTGAAGGGCATCTAGGTTGGTTCCACAATATATTATTGTGAATTGAGCAGCTATGAGCATTGATGTGGTTGCATCATTGTAGTATGTTGATTTTAAATCCCTTGGGTATAAACCCAGGAGTGGGATAGCTGGGTAAAATGGTGGGTCTAGTTCAAGGTTTTTGAGGAACCTTCATATTGCTTTCCAGTGTGACTGCACCAATTTGCAACTCCACTAGCAAAGTATGAGTGTGCCTATATGATCTCAGGGTTCTTAGGATTGCTGAGAGTTGTTTGTAACCTGATATGTGTCCTGTTCTGAGCACTGTTCTGGGTATTGGTGTTTTGTATGTCTGTTAGGTCTTTTGTACAGTAGTGTTTACAGCTGCAACTTGATGTGAAGTATACAATTATTTGCTCTTACTTATTGTTCATTTATTTTGAGTTCTGTCAGTGTTTGTTTTATAAATTTTATTGACTGATATCTCAGCCATTTGTAACTGTGACACCTTCTTGGTGGGTTGATGCTCATGTCAATATATGATGGTCTTTATCTCTTCTGACCATTGGTGACCTAAACTCCAAGTTGCATATTCAGGTCCCAAGCTCTGACTTTTCTTTTGCAAGGTGCACCATTATCCTGCACAATGATGGAGTGTGTGTCCTCACAGCTATGCTGTTTGTATTCTAAAGAGTTCATATTTTGTATTTTGTTATGTGTATGATTGTAGCCACCCTATATCAATTGATTGGGGAGTTTCATTTATTCATACTTAACAGTTATTTATGATGACTTAAATGATCATTTTGTTCATTGATTTTGTTCTGAAATTCTTTGGCCACTATTCTTTTTTCTGTGTATCTTTTCAGGTTTTTTAAATTTTTATGCTCTGATACTTAATATCCTATACTTCTTACATATTTTTCTACAGATATTTTATTAGAAAGTATTTTATATTGTATTGTTTTTTCTAATTTAAATAGAATATATTACAAGTGCACAATTTTCACAGTACTGATATCATGATTATGTAAATTTCCATGTCTGACTTACTGTATAAATGTGGTGTTTTGAATTTATAAACAGTTCATCCAGAAATCCATAACATTTGAGCTATCTGCTGTAATGCTTAAAGTCATTCAAAGTCTGAGAAGCAGAGTGGTACTTAACAAAACCCATATGAAGAACATCTTTCTTGGGAGAGCCTGGGAATAAGATTTGATCTTTTCAAAACCAGTCTTCTAGTCATTGGGACAAATAAGCTGCAATGTTTTAAAACTCACCAAATTACACAGTGGAATGTTTAAAATCTTATCATTTACTTCTTCTTTTCAGAAAGAATATTTTTCAAAACTGGGTTAAGCTCCAATTAGAATGGCTATTATCAAGAACACAAAAAACAATAGATGTTGGTGTAACTGTGAGGAAAAAGGCACATTTTGCATTGCTGGTGGGGTTGCAAATTGGTGCAGCCACTCTGGAAAGCAGTGTGGAGATTCCTCAGAAAACTAGGAATGGAACCACCTTTTGACCCAGTTATCCCACTCCTTGGTTTATACCTGAAGGACTTTAAATTAGCATAGTACAGTAACTCAGCCACATCAATGTTTATATCAACTCAATTCACAATAGCTAGACTGTGGAACCAACCTAAATGCCCTTCAACAGATGAATGGTTAAAGAAGTTGTGATTACACACACACACACACACACACACACACACACACACAATGGAATACTACTCAGTCATAAAGAAGAATAATATTATGGCATTTGCAAATAAATGGATGGAATTGGAGATTATCATGCTAAGTGAAATAAGCCAATCCCATAAAAACAAAGGCCAAGTGTTTTCCCTGATAAGTGGATGATGATATAGAATCTGGTTGGCAAGTGGTGGGGGTGAGAGAAGAATGAAGTAACTTTAGATTATTAAGAGGGAAATGAGAGAGGGAGGGGGTGGGGGTATAAAAATTGTGGAATGAAATATTCATTATTGCCCTATGTGCATGTATGATGTACAAGAATGATATGAATATACTTTATGCACAACCATAGAAATGAAAATTTGTACCCCATATGTGTACAGGACAATGTTTATTCACATTATTCCATAACTGTTATCACCATCAATTTTCAGCACTTTTCTTCTTACTAAATAGAAATTCTGCATGTACCAAAGGAAATTTTCCCCACTTTCTTGGGTCTCTGGAATGACATTCTGTTTTCTGAGTGTATCAATTTGACTGTTCCAACTTCCACTTTCTTTAAATACATTTATACAATATTTGTTCTTTGTAACTGACTTGCTTCACTAGTAAAGTGAGGGCTCAGTTATGTGGCAGCCCTCTCTCAGATCAGTTCAAACATTGAGCAGGCAATTGCCACTCCCACAAATTCTTTCATCCCAGTGGGGGTGTAAAAGCCAGAATTCCAACTCTCTAGCTCTCACAGCTCCCTGTGATGAGGTGTTTAAATGCAAAAAGACAAAGGAATATAAAAACACAGTTCCTCTGGAAGTTGTAACTTTTTCTTTTGGTGATTCTCCTGATATGTGGGGCACGTCCTCAATTCTAAATGAGATTCTAAAAGCCACAGTTCGACTAACAAGACTCGGCCCAATTCGGTTGCTATGGGACGGTACTCAGCCAATATGGGTGAAACAATGGCCTCTAACAGAACAAAATTTGCAGCAGTTACAACTCCTGGTACAAGACCAGCTAGCCTTGAACGATATAGGGCCAACTTTCAGTCCACACAATACCTCAGTGCTTATTATAATAAAGAGAGGTAAAACTAAATGGAGACTATTGCAAAACTTAGGAGCAATTAATAGATGCATGCAAAAGATGGGAATTTTACAATTTGCTCCCATATCAAACCAAAAACAGTATTCAAAACAGTCTGAACTTTACTATCTCTACTCCAAGGCTAACAGCAAAGCCAAGGAAAAGGACTTTACTCACAGGTTTTTCAAAGTAAAAACACTACTGTTTATTATAAAATGCCTAATGTCCTTTGTTTCTAGGATGTGTCTTCAATAAGGAAAAGAGTCTTTTACTTGAACTCCAGCAAAAGTAAATTTTACAGTGCTTTACTAAAATAATTAATGGCCATTATCATTTTTTCTCCTAGGACTCTTGTTCTGTTTTTCTTAAATGTTGTGTTTTTGGAGCTCCACAATTTCAATCCTACATAACTAGGTTAATGCTTTTTGATCAGTTATTTTCAACTCTAGAGTTATTTTTTATCTATAACATTGCAATGAAAATTCATGTACAAAAGGCTAAAAGTTTTTTTTTTTGTGTATGTGTGTTTGTGTTGTCTTTTGTGTGTCCAAAATTCATGTACATATTAAATTGACATAAAGAGATCTCAAAGATATTAAAATTAAGAGTGAATCCAACTTTAATTCACGTGAATAATAAGGTTTAATTTAAATTGGGTAAACCAATAAAGGTAACATGTTTTTAAATTTCTTAACCCACAATGCCATTACGGCCCTTATAAATGGATGAGTTCTTTTTCCCAGCTAGATTGGGTGCCACCTAAACTGTTCTTGCCTAACGCTAATCCCTCTTACCCCACAGTCTTCTCTGATGGGGGTAAAAGAGGTGCAGCTATAGTTATTTTTCCCCCTTTCATGCAAGAAAATGAAAATCCTAAAACTATTGTTCATGATGTCCAAAGATCAGCACAATTTAAAGAACTTTACGCTGTGGTCCTAGCACTACAAGAGTTACCTGAGGCATTCAATCTGTTTACAGATAGCCTTTATATTGCTAATTTGCTCCCCAACCTGCCCTGGTCTTACAATGTTTTGCTGTCCTTGGTCTGCCCAAACAACTTAAAACTAATAATGGCCCTTGCTTTGCTAGTAAATCTTTTTCAACATTTATAGAACGCCAAAACCGTACTTTAAAGACCCAATTAATAAAACAAAAAGGGGGAATATCCTCCCCCCATGATCAGTTAAAAATGGTATTGTGTACTCTGAATATTTTAAATTTTTCCAAAGAAGATAATCTTTCACCATTCCAGAAACATTGGGCTACTACAATAAAATATCAAACCATCAAAGTCCGTTGGAAGGACCCTCTCACAGGGGCCTGGCGGGGTCCTGATCCTCTCCTGACTGTAGGGAGAGGGTTTGGATGTGTGTTCCCTACTGGGGAGAATAAACCTATTTGGATACCTGTAAAAAACATCAAAACAATTGTGCTATTATTCTTCTTTGTATATTAATGTGTTTGAATCTTCCAGGTACACAAGTCTTTGGAGCAGAAAATTTATCAAGCTGCTGTTCTCCACACTAAACTTGTCTGTAATGGTAATTTTAAACTTATAGAAATAGCAAATTTTATTGGGGACTTATTTTGTCATTTAATGTTCTATATAACGGTGTAAGAGTCACTCAGGCTAAAGGACATGAAAGAGTTAAATGGTAGGAGAGGGTTAACTAAAAGTAGCCAGAAGATGGCCCAGAAAAGATAATGAGACCCCCCACCAGCATCTTATTGTAATTCTGTGACTAAGACCGATAAAGGGAACTGAGCTTAGGAGCTAACCTTGTGTAAACATCACCAGGTTGTTAGTGAGACCATAAAT
>JAJEJO010053529.1:68508-193597 GCA_020662805.1 Glaucomys volans
TTAGTGAGACCATAAATTGCTCAGCTAACCTTGTGTAAACATCACCAAATTGCTAGCAAATCCATAAGTTGTTCACCCAAGGAAACTGCCCCTTTGCTTATTGTTATAAAAAGCTTGCAGTACTTTGGGGGCTCTCTGCCTCCGTCCTGCTGTTAGGACATGTAGGGAGCCCCAAGCATGCTTGGACAATAAACCCTGTGTGTGTTGCATGAGAAGGGCCACATGGAGATTCAGGTGGGACCTGGAGGCCTTAATTAGCAATTCACTGCCTGCAGCTTTTGGGGAGGAGCAATTGAGCAGGTAACCTTGGTGATCAGAGGGCTCTGGAGGCAATGACATTCCAGTCTCCCAGGGGCATCTCCAACTTCCCAGACTTCATTCCTCAATTTGACCAGATTCCCTGATTTCTACACTAACTGCCTGTTAAATCTGGCTTCAACAGGACCTGTTATCAATAGGGTATATGCAAATTTGTTACTTTTTACACTGAGATCAAAAGTTAAATGCAAATGTATTTAAAAGTTAGTGAGAACCTGATTGTTTAAAGGTTAATATCATGAAACATGTAAGCATTTGGTCACTTTGCTACACAAAAGGAAAGTTAGAAACTAAAATGATGATTCAAAGAGGAGGCAAAAATCAGCTTCAGAACTAAGATACTTTACCTAAATTGTAAAGAGCCCTGCCTTACCTGAGATAAGGCTCTGCCTCCCACCCTGCTGCATGTCAGAATGGCTCCAATATAAGACAAACTTTAGCTTGTTTACAGTTATATTCAGAAGAATGTTTGCTGTAAAATACTGTGATCTCAAACAGGGAATATAATATATAGCTCAGGCAGAATATAAGATGACTATTACACAAGCTAAACATGTTTTTACTGTTGTTAATTGTATTTTGTATTTCCCTTGTAAGCTCTATAACTGCCTGATTAATGTCTTAAAAGGTACTGCTTCAAGAACAAACCTAAATTTAAAATACTAAGCCATCACCTATAGAGCAGATGAAATAATATAACCCTAATTAGATAAAAGGGAGTAATAATTACAAAGTTATAGACATTGGAGTTAAAGCCCAGTACTCTTACTTTGTGTTTGGTGAAACTGGCTTGCTGGATGTTTAAGATCAAACTTATAGATCAAGATTTAAAAACTTTAAAAACTTCTGTTACTGCATTACAAGAATCCCTTACCTCCCTCTCTGAGGTTGTTTTGCAGAACAGGCCAGGCCTAGACCTCCTCTTTTTGCAAGAGGGGGGACTTTGTGCTGCATTAAAAGAGGAATGTTGTTTTTATGCTGACCACTCTGGGGTGGTCAAAGAATCTATGGCAAAGTTAAGAAAACGTTTGGAAGAACAGCGACTCGAGCGAGAAGCCCGAAGAGGATGGTTTGAATCTTGGTTCAATCAATCTCCCTGGCTAACCACTTTGTTATCTGCTATAATCGGTCCTTTAACTATCTTGCTTCTAATCCTAACTATAGGTCCCTGTCTCTTCAACAAGGTCATGCAGTTCATCCAAAAGCGCCTTGAAGCAGTTCAATTGATGAGCGTCCAAGTTCAATATCAAAGATTGGCCACCAGCTCCGAGGAGGATCGTTATGCCACCACTAGGGTGTAATGTTGCCGTCGCCATAGGGACCCCTTGAGTCGATGACGGGTAAGACCCCAAGTGCTGGGGCAACCCAGGGCTCAAGCTGAGGCTCCACCCCTGGAGGCTACCTATGGTGGAATCTCCAATGACGGGTAAGATTTGTGGAAACCGCATATCAACCTAAGACAGGACCCTGGCCCTAAGGAGGCCAGGCTTCCAATGACGGGTAAGAATGCGATTTGCCATGAACAACCTAAGACAGGAATTCCACCTAGCGACAATAATAAAACAAAAAGGGGGAGATGTAGGGACACACCTTAAGATGGCGACTGCAACAACACCACCCTTGGGGCATAAGCCCCCCTCACCAGTGGTACCACCTAGGTGGTGGCCTAGGATTGGCCCATTCGACCTCTGTGAACGTGAGCAGCTCTGACCTTTGTCCTGCAGGTTTTGATGTGTGCTGCATGGGCTGTTTACCTTTAAGGTGATTGGCCCTGCAGGTACCCCTCTCTTTCTTTGTTTCTTTCCCGCTCACTCGCCCCTTATATACCTGCTCCCCTCCTCCATTAAACCGAGATTCTTGCTGGACAGACTCCCGGCTGGTGTGTGGGTTTTTTCAGCCGCGACGCTCACCATCCTGCCTGACCCCGTGCCTCCCTGGCTGGTCCGGGGAAGGCACTCAACCTTTATTGTTCGGTGCGGAAAAGGAACAACATGAATCAAGGCCTAATCATATTGGACATTTTACCATTGTTCAGTTTCCAAAATTTTGGACAATCCTGTGTAACACGCCATCATCCAATATTCCCCCAAACTAGTGAGGAATACTCAGGATCCTGCAACTGAACTGGTGACCTGGAGGAAATTGGAGCATGGAAAGAAAGGAAAGAACCTGTTTGCACACTGCAATAAGAGATTGGACACGTAGGTGTACAGATTCTAGCACAAAGGATGGAAGGCAGGAAGGGACACACATCTATTTTCTCCATAGAAACCAGAAGAAATCCTGCCTATCTTTTAGGATGGACATGGTGTGTAAGTAGCATGTGCCATATACAGCATTTAGCTAACCATGTCCAGACACACACACACACACACACACACACACAAGAGAAGACTTTGGTTTGTCATTATCACATTATCACATAGCTCAGTTTTACTACAGCTCATGTTCACCATCATTCTCTTCTTCTAGAAATTGATGTAAAAATTGATAAAGGGATTTGAGAGGTGGGACAAGTCCTGCTTCAGGTAGGTGGTTTGGGGACTGTTGATAAATTTAGCATCATGCTCTCTCTTGTGACCCAGGTCTAGATGGGAAAGTATGAGAAGCACTAGGAAGACACAGCCAGCTCATCAGGGGAGGAAAAGCCTTCACCAGCCTGCTGCTGTCAGTGCTGCGCAAAAGGGTTCTCTTAAATAAATAGCAGGCAGCATATGGTAAAGAAAATCCTGTAAAATATTTGATTAAGTGAATGAAAGTTGCATTTTTGAGAACAGGGTCAGAATTATACAAAATTCTTTATAAATTAAAAAAAAGTAAGTATAGCATGTGTTTCAGAATATTGATATTATCAATATTTAAAAAAGAATCTTCACAGGTTTTGGTAGAAAAGTGAGTTGTTTTTTCTAAGTAAAGTAAAGAAATGGGGAACTATGAGAAGCACTAGGAAGCTTCTCATCAGGGGAGGCAAAGCCTTCACCAGCCTGCTGTCAGTACTGTGCAGAGGGGTTCTTTGATTCAAATGGCACACAGCATATGCTAATGAAAGCCCTGGAAAATATTTAAGGGAATGGAAGTCATATTTCTGAGAACAGTGTAAGAATTATATAAAATTCTTTGTAAATTAAAAGAAATGTAAGCATAGCTTGTGTTTCAGAATATTGATATTACCAATATTTTAAAAAGAATCTTCAGATGTTTGGGTAGGAAAGAGGGTATTTTTTAAAGTAAATAAATGGGAATTGTGCATATTTGTGCACCCCTATGATCCCAGGAAAATCCTCAAATCCCCAAAACTGAGATTAATTGGCAAATATTTTCCCAAGGTCTTGGAATTTGTATCACTGTTTTTATTTTTGCAGCCAGAAATGGGGAAGAACCTCCATCTTTACTTTTTAATTACATAATGTATGTGGCAAAGATTTTCTCCCACTCTGAAGGCTCTCTCCTCACGTTGCTAATTGTTTCCTTTACTGAGAAAAAGCTTTTTAGTTTGACTCTATCCCAATCATTGATTCCTGCTTTTATTCCTTGCACTTTGGGAGTCATGTTAAGGAAATCTGATCCTAGGCCAACATGATGAAGATTTGGACCTATTTTCTCTTCTATTAGGTGCAGAGTCTCTGGTCTGATTTCTAGGTCCTTGATACACTTTGAGTTGAGTTTTGTACAGGGTGAGAGACATGGGTTTAGTTTCATTTTGCTGCATATGGATTTCCAGTTTTCCCAGCACCATTTGTTGAAGAGGCTGTCTTTTCTCCATTGCATGTTTTTGCGTCCTTTGTCAAGTATGAGATACCTGTATTTATGTGGGTTTGTCTCTGTGTCCTCTATTCTGTGCCATTGATCTACCTCTCTATTTTGGTACCAATACCATGCTGTTTTTGTTACTATTGCTCTGTAGTATAGTTGAAGGTCTGGTATTGTGAAACCCCCTGCTTCACTCTTCTTGCTAAGGATTACTTTAGCAATTCTGGGTCTCTTATTCCTCCAAATGAATTTCATGATTGCTTGCTCTATTTCTATGAGGTCTGTCATTGGGATTTTCATTGGAATTGCATTGAATTTGTATAGCATTTTTGGAAGAATGGCCATTTTGACAATATTAATTCTGCCTATCCAAAAATATGGGAGATCTTTCCATCTTCTTAGATGCTCTTTAACTTCTTTCTTTAGTGTTCTGTAGTTCTCATTGTAGAGGTCTTTCACTTCTTTTGTTCGATTAATTCCCAAGGTTTGTGTATTTATTTTATTTTTTTTTGAGGTTAATGTGAATGGGGTAGTTTTCCTAATTTCTCTCTCAGAGGATGCATCACTTACGAATAAAAATGCATTAGATTTATGAGCATTAATTTTATATTCTTCTACTGTACTGAGTTCATTTATGAGTTCCAGAAGTTTTCTGGTGGAATTCTTAGGATCTTCTAAATAGAGAATCATGTCATCAGCAAATAGAGATAGTTTGATCTCTTCATTTCCTATTCATATTCCTCTAATTTCTTTGGTCTGTCTAATTGCTCTGGCTAGAGTTTCAAGAACAATGTTGAATAGTAGTGGTGAAAGAGGGCATCCCTGCCTTGTTCCAGTTCTCAGGGGGAATGCTTTCAATTTTTCTCCATTTAGAATGATGCTAGCTGTGGGCTTAGCATAAATAGCCTTTACAATGTTAAGGATTGTCCCTACTATCCCTATTTTTTCTAGTGTTTTGAGCATGAATGGGTGCTGTATTTTATCAAATGCTTTCTCTGCATCTATTGAAATAATCATGTGGTTCTTGACTTTAAGTCTGTTGATGTGGTGAATTACATTTATTGATTTCCGGATGTTAAACTAACCTTGCATCCCTGGGATGAAACCCACTTGATCATGGTGCACTATCTTTTTAATATGCTTTTGTATGTGATTTGCTAAAATTTTGTTAAGAATTTTTGCATCTTTGTTCATTAGAGACACACACTTCAGATAGAGCACTAATCTCCAGAATCTACCAAGTACTCAAAAATCTTTACACCAAGAGTAGTAATAACCCAATCAATAAATGGGCCAAGGAAATGAACAGACACTTTACAGAGGAAGATCTACAAGCAATCAACAGATTTATGAAAAAATGTTCAACATCACTCGCTATAAGAGAAATGCAAATCAAAACCACCTTAAGATTTCATCTTACCCCAATTAGAATGTCTTTTATTAAGAACACAGGCAATAACAGGTGTTGGCAAGGATGTGGGGAAAAGGGTACACTCATACATTGCTGGTGGGAGTGCAAGTTGGTGCAGCCCCTCTGGAAAGCAGTGTGGAGATTCCTTAGGAAACTTGGAATGGATCCACCATTTGACCCTGCTATCCCACTCCTTGGCTTATACCCAAAGGACTTAAGATCAGATTACTACAGTGATGCAGCCACATCAATGTACATAGCTGCTCAATTCACAATAGCTAGATTATGGAATCAACCTAGATGCCCTTCAGTAGATGAATGGATAAAGAAACTGTGGTATATATACACAATGGAATATTACTCAGACATAAAGAAGAATAAAATTACGCCATTTGTAGGTAAATGGATGATGTTGGAGACTGTTCTGCTAAGTGAGATCAGCCAATCCCGAAAATCCAAAGGCCAAATGGTCTCTCTGATAAATGAATAATGATACATAATGTGGGGGGGGGGAAGGGTGGCAAGAATGGAGGAAGGATAGATAGCATAGAGGGAAGGGAGGGGTGAGGATGGGGTAGGGGGTAAAAATAATAACAGAATGTGTGACAGATACCATTTGCCCTGTGTACATGCATGAATGTATAGATGGTGTGACTCTACTTTGTGTACAACCAGTGAAACAATAGCTCTACTCCATTTGTGTTCAATGAATCAATAAGTAAATTAAAAAAAAAAAAAAAAACAAAAACATAATGTACTTCCACAATGGTGAGTTTCACCATAATGCACCTGTGATTTGAAATTTCCTAAATGGTAGAGCCAAGGGTCAGGGCTGAATCTATTAGTATGTGACTTGTGAAATTACATTCAGATAAGAAATGCTTCATGAGAAAGTCCTCGTTTATACTTTGCAGTAATGTAGGGTTAGCCTCTATAAAAGGAGGTTTTGAACATAGAACCCCATTTCCATAAAAAAACAATTTAAACTTGGAAAAATTAAACAGAGTACTGAAGTCACTTATGTTGAGAGTATCTCTATTTGAGTTACAATAATGACAGAAGCACAAAAGTGTGAGCTTACAATAGGTCACTTGCCTGGCAAAATGTTCCTTAAAAGTAACTTTAAAAATCTCAGTATAATGATTTACATTGTAGCTTGCATATTAAAGGGGCTAGTCTGTAAATGTAATTTAGTTCATGAAAACCTCCAATTTATTGATGTGTGTAGGCAAAACTTTGAGCAATTTTAACAGTCTCTAAAGCCATAAATAGGCTAGGAAGGAATGTCCTCATTGTGCCATACAGAACACATCATCTGGCCTGAATAGGACACTTAGAGCTGCTGTCTCTTCTGCAGATACCATTAACCTCACTAACAAGTGCCATCTTCCTCCTTCCAACCTTCCTAGTACCCCCTTAACTACTGGTTCTGCACCTGTGGATCCAGAGTTGCTTACCCAGATGGATGTGACAGGAAAGACTCAGTGCATCTGAGAAGAACCTGTGCTGGTTTAGGGAAGGAAGGTCTTTAACTCATCTCTCTGCAGGTCTTCAATTTTCCTTTCTGTAAGAAGGTGACATTGTGTCACTAGAGAGCACAGAACCATAGAATCCTCAGTGGAACTTTCCACCTGCCTCTTCATTTGACTTTATCCTCTGGTGGATAACAGCAATCTAGGGAGAACAGGGCTCCAAACTTTTTTCTAAGTAAATTCACATATGTATTATGGATCACAGTATCCCCATCATTTAGAAAACATCAACCTCTCTCATTTTGAGCTGGGAAAAATTCATCTAAGATCAATTCATATTTTGTAAGGCTGCATTCTGAGATAAGTGATTCCTGGCACCACTGCAAATTGTCATTGACTCTGAGGTCTCTCCCTCAAATGTATGATGGACATTTTCTTCCTCACTCCATACTTATATGGAGCACCTGGTTCTTGGGTAGGGTTGTCTCTGTTTTCCATAATTTTCCACCATTGCAGGGGCAGGGCTGAAGGTGTGAGTACAATTTAATTTGGAATTAAAATGTGATGGAGTGAATAATAAGAATGCAGATGAAGCTGGATTTTGCATTTGGTAATCACAGTCAGGTGAGGTCATGCACTACGTGTACTCTTGTTTTAGTCAGATTTTCTGCTGCTTTGACTAAGTGACCCAAAAAACACAGCTATAAAGGAGGAAAGGTTTATCTGAGGGCTCATGGATTCAGAGACCTTAGTCCATAGAAGGCCAGTTCTATTCCTCTGCGCCCAAGGTGAAGAGGAACATCAGGGTGGGAAATGGTGGTAGAGGGAAACAGCTTACATCATGGTGATCAGGAAACAGAGAGAGACTCCAATCTCCAGACACAAAATCTATACCCTATAGCTGCACCCAAATTCCCACCTCCTCCAGCCACACCCTACCACCTCATTTAATCCCATCAGGACTTAATTCACTGGTTGGATTAAGACTCTTAGAACCCAATCATTTCTCCTCTGAATCTTCCTGCATTGTCTCACATGGGAGCTTTTGAGGGACACCTCACGTCAAAACCATAACAACTCCAGTCTGTGAGGAACCTGAATGAGCAGCTCTCACTCTCTCTAGTGAAATAGAATGAGGCCTACCCCTTCTCTGGTGGAAACTATGTACAGTTTTACTTCAGTATCCAGTGTGGCCTATGAAAATATAATCTTCTGTGACCTGTGACAAAATAGAATCTTGTTACCTAGAGTCATGTGACAGCACATTCATTTGTGGCTGATGTGCTGAAATATTAGGTATTAGAATCAGAAGGAGGTGCTTTGAAACAATTATCAATATCTAACATAATTATAATGAATCCAAATATAAAGGATTAAAAATCAATCCAGGTATAATGGATGACATGAACCCAGATAGAAAAGATAAAAATAATTAATCCAGATATAAAATGATGAAAATTTGTCATGTTCAGAGAGATGGAAATATATAAGTAACTAAATAGATAACAGGGCATGAAAATTAAAGTATCTATAATCTAAAATTTCACATGGATGGTGAAATAATGAATGGAGACTTT
Source organism: Glaucomys volans (assembly GCA_020662805.1). NCBI lineage: Eukaryota > Metazoa > Chordata > Mammalia > Rodentia > Sciuridae > Glaucomys > Glaucomys volans. The sequence goes on from JAJEJO010053529.1 coordinate 77,037, forward strand.
CTGCCAGGAGGGGTTCCGCTTATTAGAAAAGTTTGTTGCCTATATACAGTTTTGGAAGGGAACTAACAATGCTTTCTGCATATTGTCAGCGAGGCATTTGCCTATAGGTTGGATAGGGCCCAGGGTGGAGGTGTTGCTACCTGGTTGGGTGGTTAAGCGCGCCGGTAGGAAGCAAACTTTCAGGAAGAGAAGCCTGCTGGGCGCCATCTTAAGGAAAAAGGGGGAAAGGGGCGTGGGAAAGATGGAAGGGGAAATAATATTGAGATAAATGGAGTCAACAGATGGACCTAGAGACCATGGGAAATTGTAAAGTTAAGCTAAAGCAAATTTCAGAACATGTTAATAAATATACAATCTCATATACAAATTGTATAAATTTAAAGTGAATAGTAGCTGCAATAAAATGTACATGTTATTGGGCATTTTTCATCTGAGTGGTAGATACATAGCTCTCCTGGGTAAAATGTATATCCCCATGTGTGGCCTTTTCTGGCCTAGTCACACCTCAGCTTTTGGCAGGCTGTGCTTCCACCCAATTCCCTGACAGAGTCTGGGCCATTTGCTACCCATTTTCAAACTTGTAACCCTGCCTCTGTGTTCACACATCCCTTGGGGTTCTTCTGTGGCAGGCTGGAGGAGAGGGAGTAACTGCTCTACTCACCAAGTTATAGAGACATCCCCTTCTCTTTGCTACATTCTGATTTTCATAAGTCAAGTAGTAGAATTCAATTATATATATTTATTTTTCCACAAATCTTTCTATTCTCTACCCCAGGTAGTATAGGGAAATTATTGGAGAGTCTACTCTGGTTTCTCAGCAGTTTTTTTTAACTTCAAATATGGGAGACTACATATTCCTTCCTATCTTGGCTGGATTCACAAACTAGAATTGCCTCCAAAATAAAAGAGTGAACAGCATTTATTATTGCTAGCCTGCTAGGTGGGACATACCATCTTTTGAAGAAGGGTTTTCTTCAGAGAGCTCTTATCATGATGAGGAACATTTTCGAATGATTGAAGTCATCTTTATTTTACCTCAGTTTCAAAATTTTACATTTGTGTCTATGTAATGAATGCAATGACCCTAATAAGTCAGTTGAATAGATCAATCCCCTTTTTCTGGTTGAAGAAAAGATTGTCACAGGAAATATGGCCAAGAACCTTGTTGAGGTCTCAAAAAATATTATAACTCAGTGAAAGACAAGGGTTTAGAAGGCTTCAGGAAGGTGGAATAGTAAAGGTTGCTTTCATGACTGTTCTTGGCCAGAAATCAGATAAGGAGCTTCTCAGCAAGGTGGGTGAAACAGGGAGGGAGTAATTTACTAGGCTTTAAAACTGGACATTCAAGGCATATCAGGGACTCAGGAGGTTTGGTATAATAAAATAAGGGGAAAAACCTCCACTGCCACCTCCTCGACTTCCTCTGATGCACAGGACAGAGCAGTCTCCCTGGGAGCAAAGTAGACAGATAAGGGAATGAAGAGGCCTGAGACATGTCTGGATCTGGAGATATCAGAGACTAAAGACACTGCATAACTAAACTGAAAGACATGCTGCACAATAGGGAAAGAAGCATCATATGTGGATGCCTGTGGAGGACAAAGGAAGGAACCATTTTGCATTTGGAAGCAGGGACTTGCAGCTGGGGGAGCCACTTCCTGTCAAACCTAAGTTTGGCCTAAAATGCAGGCTTGGAAAATCCACACTACCTGATGCAGTCTATGCCTAATTGACCAGGAGAAAATCAAAGGTGGAGAGAGTTTTACACAGAGGCACACTTGTCCTGGAAACCCACTCAACTCCTTCAATCCTCCTCCAATCCAACTTCTTTCAGAATGGACTGGGAGAGATGTCAGGAATTCGAAAGGGCAACTGGGGGAAGGATCAAATCTAGACAGTGAGCCCAGGAGACCAGGAAACATGGGGTAATTGGGTGATGGAGGACACTAAGGCACATTATTATGAAAATGGCTAGCATACAGAATAAAATAGAATTTTAAACCCTGCCAGAGAAAAATGATAGGTTACATTTAGAGGAAAACCAGTACAGATCTCAGCTACTCTCTCAATCAAGACAGTCTTGGAGTTGGTGGAATACTAAATTCTAAGCTCTGAAAGATAATGATTAAGAGCTGGGGTTGGGGCTCAGTCGTAGAGCACTCACCTGGAACACTTGAGGCACTGGGTTTGAATCTCAGCACCACATAAAAATAAAATGAAGGTATTGTGACCACCTACAACTAATAAAAATTTTTGAAAAATTGCCAGCCAATAATGCTATACTGAACAAAATTAAGCTTCAGAAATGATGATATAAAAACCTTTTTGAGAAAAAAATTAAAATATTTCACAACTTTAAGACTGCACTACAAAATATTGTCACAATATTTCATGAAGAAGAAATGAAAAATAAAAGTGAAAAACAGCAAAGGGATGAACCACACTAAAAGAATAATCAATCAAAGGAGAAACTAAATCACATTATAAACCATAAATAAATCAAAATGGAAGGGAATAAAAATATTTCTCAATAATATTGACTGTAAATGGGCTAATCTCATCAATCAAAAAATTGAAGCTCTGAGTTTGGAATACAAATAAGACCCAAATATATGATATGTGCAAAAGACTCACTTATCAGCAAAACTATCAACAGACTGAATATAAATGTTGGGAAAAATATAGCATCACATGGATCTCATAAATAAGCAGAGCTTTCTATACTCATATCAGATAAAGTGGATTTCAAGCCAAGGTTAATCAGGTGGGAAAAAGAAGGACAGTTTGTATTGCTTAAAGCAACACATACATCACAATATATAATAATATATATAACAATATATATAGCAATATATAACAATGTGTTATATATATGTATGTTGTTATATATTGTTATATATCAACAATATATAGCAATCATAAATATTTATGCCCCAAACAATGAAGCATTACATATGTCAAACAAACACTTCTCAAATTCAATAATCAAATAGACCACAAGAAAATAATATGGAGTGGCCTTAACACTCCTTTCTCTCCAGTGGGTAGATCCTGTAAACAAAATCTAAAGAATTTTAAATAACAAAAAATAAATGAATAATTTAGAATTAACAGCTAAATATAGAAATCTTCATCTATCAATGACTGAATATACTTTTTTCTCAGCAGTACACAGATCCTTCCCTAAAATAGAACACATTTCAGGCTATAAAGCAACTCTTCAAAATTACAAAAAAAAATAGATAATATCTTGCATTCAAACAGTTGGTAATGGAATAAATTAGAAATGAACAATAAAAATAGATGCTACTCAAACATTTGGAGGCAATAATATGCTCTTGAGTGACTATTGGATCATGGAAGATATCAGGGTTGAAAAAAGATATTAGAGGTAAATGAGAATAGCGATGTAACATATCAAAACCATTTGGACTTCATGATGGTGGTTTTAGGAGAAAAGTTCACAGCACTGATTAAATTCATTAGAAGGAAAGAAAGTCACCAATTAACCTAACATTACACTTTCAGGCCCTACTAAAAGAAGAATAAATCAATATCAAAAGCAGTAGAAAACACTACATAATTAAAATCAGAGCCAAAATCAATTAATTTGAAGCAAACAAAAGCAATTCAAAAAATCAGTGAAACAAAACCTTGGTTCTTTGATAAATAATAAAATTGATAAACCCTTTTCAAGTTAAATAGGAGAAATAGAAAATTAAAATCCCTAAAAGTTTGTGAAAAAGGAAGTATCAACACTCACACTCCTGAAATAAGCATGATAATCAGAAACCAGTTTAGCAATTTTAACTCCAATAAAATAGAAAATCTTAAAGACACTGACAAATCTCTAGACACATATGACCTACCCAAAGTGAATCAGGATGACATAGAAAACTTATAGAGATCAATTTCAAGCAATGAAATAGTAGATGCCATCAACAACCTACCAACAAACAAAAGCCCAGGACCCAAAGGATTCTCATAAGAGTTCTACAAGACCTTCAAAGAAGAACTAACACCAATTCTCCTTAAATTACTTGGTGAAAGACAAAGGGAGGGCAACATTCCAAACTCATTATATGAAGTTAATTTCACCTTTTCTATTTCACCATCATGGATGGGCACCAACCTTTGTTCTTAACTGCCCTCTATTGCTCATTCCATCCCAGAATCCCCTGTGATCAGTGTGAGTCAAGGCAGAAACTAGTCATCAAACTCCACTGTCTTCATCTTCATGCAGGAGAAATTAATTTCTGATGTAATCTCTGTTGGTGATGAGCTGTCCTCGCTTGTGGAATGGTGCTAAACTGAATAAAGTAAAATTGCTCTTTTTGCCCAGTTCACTAATTGTAGTTTGGGGTTGCATTCTTCTAAGCCAACAAAATCTCCTAAGTAGATTTTGTGTTTCTCAGAAAGGTATTTGCTTCATAATTTGTCGTTGTCAGTGTTTCTGCATGGCATGTGATCTTCCTTTCCTTCCTACATACTGAAACTGTTCTCTAGGACTGGGATTACAATTTTGCACCATCGTGCCCAACTACACTAATGTATGAAAGCCCACTGCCCAGTGCCTACCTTTTATCTCACTTATTTATTCAAACACAAATGCAATTTTATGAATTGTTAATTTATATCATTGTAAGAAATTAATTTACCAATTGGAGTAGAGTGTTTGTGTACATTTCCATAGATTTGTCTATAACCTTCTAATATCCAGTTGAAACATATTTTATGAAAGCTACTTAAGTCACTTTTTTGAATTTCTATTTTAGTTTACACTCATTAGATTCCACTCATTTTAAAATGAATTCTATGAATTCTGAAACATACATTCATGCATCTGTCCATCACCTCCCTGCAGGGGAGAACAGTTCCTTCCTCATACATGGTCAACTACCACCCTTCCTGCACCCTTGAAATATCATTTGCCCTATAATACCAGTGACTCAGGGAGCTGAGGCAGTAGGATCACAAGTTCAAGGCCAGCCTCTGCAACTAGTGATAACCTAAGCAACTTAGCAAGACTCTCTTTCTAAATAAAAAATTAAAATGAATGGTCTGTGGCACAGTGTATAAGCAACCCTGGGTTCTAACGCCAATACCAAGAAGAGGAAAGAAGATATATCACTTACCTATTGTCTATTCCATATTATTTCCTTCTCAGGAAGTCATATAGTGAACTGAAACAACTACCCGTTCATCTTGGCTCATTTCATTTAGTAGGATGCATTTCTATTTCAATTATGTTGTAAACTTAATCAGTAGACTACTCTGGAATTCTCCTGTATGGAGGTACCACATTTGCTTATACATTCCTTTACAGAAGTACATTTTTATTCCTCCCAATTTATTTATTCCAAATTTACAATGATCATGAATAAAGATGCTATAAAAACTTGCATAGACAATTTATGTAAAGCTTAGAGGTATGATCTTTGCATCATGAAGGTGATTCACATGTAAGGATAAGAAAGTACAGTGCTGCTTTAAAAACAGCCTGGATCATTCAGCATCCAATAAATCAGTGATCATAATTCCTGTTCTCTGCATACTTACCAGAAGTTTTGCTGTTTGGTTGTGCATGCCTTAATAACAAACTAAATGTTTATTACCATAATCAACAGACCTTCAGAATAGTAACCATCCAGTGACTGTTAGTGAGATCTGATTGTGGTTTAAAATTATTTTTCTTATGTCATGATATCATTAGAAATATTGAGCATCATTTCAAGTCTACTTCTTAGCAGGGCATCTTATTTTATAAAGGGTGTCTTTGCATTTTCCATTCTGTGGAACTCAGCTGAATTGTGAGCTTCCTTCCTTTCCTCTCCAATTGTCACTTCATGCCACTCATGATATGTAGTATTCTATCATGTCAAATATTTAGACAGGATAGTTAATTTAGGCACTGCTACTGTGTATTTTGATTTTTTCAACATTTAGAAGGTGAATTACATTTATTGATTTCCAGAGGTTGAACCAACCTTGCATCCCAGGATGAAACCCACTTAATCATGGTGCACTATCTTTTTAATAGGCTTTTGTATGTGATTTGCAAAAATTATGTTAAGAATTTTTGCATCTATGTTCGTTAGGGATATTGGTCTGAAATTTTCTTTCCTCAATGTGTCCTCCTCTGGTTTTGGTATCAGAGTGATATTAGCATTATAGAATGAGTTTGTAAGGGTTCCCTCCTTCTCTATTTCATGAAATACTTTGAGGAGTATTGGAATGAGCTCTTCTTTGAAGGTCTTGTAGAACTCGGCAGTGAATCCATCCGGTCCTGGACTTTTCTTTGTTGGTAGGCTTTTGATGACTTCCTCTATTTCAATGCTTGAAATTGATCTATTTAAGTTGTGTATGTCCTCCAGATTCAGTTTGGGTGGCTCATATGCCTCTAGGAACCTGTTGATGTCTTCCAGGTTTTCTATTTTGTTGGAGTATAAATTTTCAAAGTAGCTTCTTATTATGTTTTGTATTTCAATAGTGTCTGTTGTAATATTTCCATTCCCATCACGAATTTTAGTAATTTGGAGTTTCTCTCTCCTTCTCTTCGTTAGCGTGGCTAAGGGTTGATCAATTTTGTTTTTTTTTTTCAAAGAACCAACTTTTTGTTTTGTCAGTTTTTTGAATTGTTTCTTTTGTTTCAATTTCATTGACTTCAGCTCTGATTTTAATTATTTCCTGTCTTCTACTACTTTTGGTGATAGTCTGTTCCTCTTTTTCTAGGGCTTTTACCTGTAATGTAAGGTCATTGATTTGTTGACTTTTCATTCTTTTGTTGAATGCACTTGATGCAATGAATTTTCCTCTTAGCACTGCTTTCATACTATCACAGAGATTTAGATATGCTGTATCTTTGTTCTCATTGACCTCTAAGAATCTTTTAATTTCCCCCTTAATGTCTTCTGTTATCCATGCATCATTCAATAACATGTTATTTAATCTCCAGGTGTTGGAGTATTGATGTGGTGAATTATATTTATATTTATTGATTTCCAAATGGTTCAACATCTGGAAATCAATAAATGTAATTCACCACATCAATAGATTTAAAGTCAAGAACCAGATGATTATTTCAATAGATGCAGAGAAAGCATTTGATAAAATACAGCACCCCTTCATGCTCAAAACACTAGAAAAAATAGGGATAGTAGGAACGTTCCTTAACATTGTAAAGGCTATCTATGCTAAGCCCACAGCTAGCATCATTCTAAATAGAGAAAAATTGAAAGCATTCTCCCCAAGAACTGGAACAAGGCAGGGATGCCCTCTTTCGCCACTACTATTCAACATTGTCCTTGAATCTCTAGCCAGAGCAATTGGACAGACCAAAGAAATTAGAGGAATATGAATAGGAAAAGAAGAGCTCAAACTATCCCTATTTGCTGATGACATGATTCTCTATTTAGAAGACCCTAAGAATTCCACCAGAAAACTTCTGGAACTCATAAATGAATTCAGTAAAGTAGCAGGATATAAAATTAATGCTCATAAATCCAATGCATTTTTATTCGTAAGTGATGCATCCTCTGAGAGAGAAATTAGGAAAACTACCCCATTCAAAATAACCTAAAAAAAAATAAAATAAAATAAAGTACTTGGGAATCAATCTAACAAAAGAAGTGAAAGACCTGTACAATGAGAACTACAGAACACTAAAGAAGGAAATTAAGGAAAGTCTGAGAAGACGGAAGGATCTCCCATGTTCTTGGATAGGCAGAATTAATATAGTCAAAATGGCCATACTACCAAAAGTGCTATACAAATTCAATGCAATTCCAATTAAAATTCCAATGACAGACCTCATAGAAATAGAGCAAGCAATCATGAAATTCATTTGGAGGAATAAGAGACCAAGAATAGCTAAGTTGTTCTTAGCAAGAAGAGCAAAGTAGGGGGTATCACAATACCAGACCCTCAACTACATTACAGAGCAATAGCAACAAAAACAGCATGGTATTGGTACCAAAATAGACAGGTAGATCAATGGTACAGAATAGAGGACACAGAGACAAACCCACATAAATACAGGTATCTCATACTTGACAAAGGAGCCAAAAACATACAATGGAGAAAAGACGGCCTCTTCAGCAAATGGTGCTGGGAAAACTGGAAATCCATATGCAGCAAAATGAAGCTAAACCCATATCTCTCACCCTGTACAAACACCCTGTACAAAACTCAACTCAAAGTGGATCAAGGACCTAGAAATTAGACCAGAGACTCTGCACCTAATGGAAGAGAAAATAGGTCCAAATCTTCATCACGTTGGCCTAGGACCAGATTTCCTTAACATGACTCCCAAAGCGCAAGAAATAAAAGCAGGAATCAATGATTGAGATAGAGTCAAACTAAAAAGCTTTCTCTCAGCAAAGGAAACAATCAGTAATGTGAAAAGAGAGCCTTCAGAGTGGTAGAAAATCTTTGGCACACACACTTCAGATAGAGCACTAATCTCCAGAATCTACAAAGTACTCAAAAATCTTTACACCAAGATCACTAATAACCCAATCAATAAATGGGCCAAGGAAATGAACAGACACTTTACAGAGGAAGATCTACAAGCAATCAACAGATTCATGAAAAAGTGTTCAACATCACTCGTTATAAGAGAAATGCAAATCAAAACCACCTTAAGATTTCATCTTACCCCAATTAGAATGTCTTTTATTAAGAACACATTCAACAACAGGTGTTGGTGAGGATGTGTTGAAAAGGGTACACTCATACATTGCTGGTGGGAGTGCAAGTTGGTGCAGCCACTCTGGAAAGCAGTGTGGAGATTCCTTAGGAAACTTGGAATGGATCTACAATTTGACCCAGCTATCCCACTCCTTGGTCTATACCCAAAGGACTTAAAATCAGATTACTACAGTGATGCAGCCACATCAATGTTCATAGCTGCTCAATTCACAATAGCTAGATTGTGGAACCAACTTAGATGCCCTTCAATAGATGAATGGATAAAGAAACTGTGATATATATACAGAATGGAGTATTATTTAACCATAAAGAAGAATAAAATTACGGCATTTGTAGGTAAATGGATGATGTTGGAGACTGTTATGCTAAGTGAGATCAGCCAATCCCAAGAATCCAAAGGCTGAATGGTCTCTCTGATAAATGAATGATGATGAATTATGCGGAGGGGAAGGGTGGCTAGAATGGAGGAAGGATAGATAGCATAGAGGGAAGGGAGGGGTGGGATCGGGGTCGGGGGATAAGAGTAATAACAGAATGTATGACAGACATCATTGCCCTGTGTACATGTATGAATGCACAGATGGTGTGACTCTACTTTGTGTACAACCAGAGAAACAATAGCTGTACTCCATTTGTGTTCAATGAATCAATAAGTAAATAAAAACAAAATAAAGTAAAATAAAATGTGTATCAAAACTAAAAAAAAAACATTTAGAAGGTATACACGAGATAGCCTTTCTACAAACTACCTTGTCCTACTATTTGATTTCTTCATATTATTTCTTCAGATCATAATTTTAAATGCAAAATTTTCAGAGCAGAGTAGGAACCATGACATCAGTAGGTGACATATACAAGGTGTTTGGTTTTGTTGCTATTTCCTAAATTTGTCTTATGACATATTCATTGATGCATCATACTGTTACCAATTTAGAAATTCACATTATTTTCCCTGAGCCTGATAGAAGAAAATGGAGGCACAACTCTTCATTATTTCAGCTTAAGAACCAACTTCCTCAACAATACTTCTAAGGTGCAAGAACTCAAATCAAGGATCAATGGATGGAATGGTATCAAACTACAAAATTTGTTCATAGGAAAGGAAATAATCAATAATGTGAAGAAAGAGCTTACACAATGGGAGAAAATAATTGCAACCTGCACTTCAGATAGACCATTAATCTCCAGGATATACAAAGAACTTGCAAAACTTAACACTTCAGAAATTAAAGGGATATGAATAGGAAAAGAAGAACTCAAACTATCACTATTTGTTGATAACATGATTCTACATTTAGATGACCCAAAAAATTCCACCAGAAAACAGCTAGAACCCATAAATGAAATCATAGAAGTAGCAGGATATAAAATCAAAACTCATAAATCTAGGGCATTTCTGTTCATGTGATGCATCCTATGAAAGAGAAATTAGAAAAACTACCCATTCACATAGCCTAAAAAAAAAAAATTGTGAATCAAAGTAACAAAAGAGGTGAAAGACCTCTACAATGAGAACTACAGACAACTAAAGAAATAAATTAAAGAAAACCTTAGAAGATGGAAAGATGTCCCATATTGTTGGATAGGCAGAATTAATATTGTCATAATGGCCATTCTACCAAAAGTACACAAAAATGCACAAATTCAATGCATTTTCAATAAAAAATCCCAATGATGTATTTCATAGCAATAGAGCAAGCAATCATGAAATTCATTTGGAAGAATAAGAGACCCAGAATAGCTAAAGCAATCCTTAGCAGGAAGAGCAAAGCAGGTATTATCACAGTACCAGACCTTCAACTATACTACAGAGCAGTAGTAACAAAAATGGCATGTTATTGCCACCAAAATAGGCAGGTAGACCAATGGTACAGAATAGAGGACACAGAGACAAACCCACATAAATACAGTTATCTCATACTAGACAAAGGTGGAAAAAATATTCACTGGAGAAAAGATAGCCTCTTCAAAAAATAGTGCTGGGAAAACTGGAAAATCATATGCAACAAAATAAAACTAAAACCCTCTCTCTCACCCTGCACAGAACCCAACTCAAAATGGATCAAGGACCTAGGAATTAGACCAGAGACCCTGCACCTAATAGAAAAAAGTAGGTTCAAATCTTCATCATGTTGACTTAGGACCAGATTTCCTTAGCATGACTACCAAAGTACAAGAAATAAAAGCAGGAATAAGTAATTGGGATAGAATCAAACTAGAAAGCTTTTTCTCAGCAAAGGAAACAATCAACCATGTGATGAGGGAGCCTACAGAGTGGGAAAAAATATTTGGCAAACACACACTAATCTCCAGAATCTATAAAGAACCCAAGAAAATTTGCATGAAGAATACAAATAAACCAATCAATAAATGGGTTAAGGAAATGAGGAGACACTTCATAGGAGAAGATCTACAAGACATCAACAGATATATGAAACGATGTTCAGCATCTCTACTAATAAGATAAATGCAAATCAAAACTTCCCTAAGATCTCATTTCAACCCAATTAGAATGTCAATTATCAAGAATACAAGCAACACTAAGTATTGGTGAGGATGTGGGGAAAAAGGTACACTCATACACTGCTGGTGGGGTTGCAAAATTGGTGCAGCCACTGTAGAAAGCAGTATGAAGTCCACCATTTGACTCAGCTGTACCACTCCTTGGCCTATACCCAAAGGACTTAAAATCAGCATACTACAGTAACATAGCTACATCAAAGTTTATAGAAGCTCAATTCACAATAGCTAAATTGTGGAACCAAACTAGATGCCCTTCAATAGATGAATGGATAAAGAAACTGTGGTATATATACACAATGGAATATTGCTCAGCTATAAAGAAGAATAAAATTATGGCCTTAGTAGGTAAATGGATGATGTTGGAGACTGTCATGCTAAGTGAGATTAGCCAATCCCAAAAATCCAAAGGCTGAATGATCTCTCTGATAAGTGAATGATGATGCATAAGGCAGGGTGGAAGAGAGGCAAGAAAGGAGGAAGGATAGATAGAATAGAGGGAAGGGAGGAGTGAGGTCGGGGTGGGGGAGTAAGAATAATAACAGAATGTGTGACAGACACCATTGCCCTGTGTACATGTATGAATGCACAGATGGTGTGACTCTACTTTGTGTGCAACCAGAGAAACAATAGCTGTACTCCATTTGTGTTCAATGGATCAAAATTAAATGAATAAAAAAAAATAAAATCTTGGCATTTGCAAGTAATGGATGGAGTTGGAGAATATCATGCTAAATGAAATAAACCAATCCCCAAAACCAAAAGCTGAATGATTTCTCTGATAACTGGATGATGATACATAACAGGAGTTGGGAGGGAGTCAAGAATGGAGGAAGGATGGATTATACAGAGGAAAATGAGAGGTGGGGAGTGGGTGGGAGAAGGAAAAATAATAGAATGAAATAGACATCCTTTGTGGGACCTGTCTCCTAGAAGGAGGCCTAGGTGGCATTCTGTTGGGAGACAGACACACCAAACAGGCCACTCAGGGACTAGGGCTCTTCCCTGCCCTCTGGAAGGAGGCCAACATGGTGTGCACCTTTCAGGCCTCTCAGTGACTAGGGCCACATCCCCCTGTCATGTGTTCTTTGAACAGAATGTGGTTAGTAAAGTAGTTCTGTGTCTTGTGAGCTTGTCTCCTCCTGGGTTCACAGAATTGCTTGTTACTTTCTGTTACAGACAAATAATCTGACACAAAGACTAGTAACTGTTTATGCAAGGCTTCACAATTATGATACCTGGCTAGCTTAGCTACAAGCATATAAAAGACAGTGTTATACACAGTAAAGACAGAAGCAGTTTCCTGACAAGTGCTCCAATCTCTCCTGAATTAAAGCTCTTCTCCTCAGACTTTGGTGCACACAGTGTTTTCCTTTTCCCATTGTTGCCTGGTGTTGCAGACTCAGATAGTGCAATACATTAGGCCTACCTCCTGTGTTGCAGATTCAGATAGTGCAACTCTAGCCCCTTCATTGTTGTAGTCACTTCAAAAAGTGGCACCAAATGTAGGGTATCTATCCCATGCATAGGAAGGAGGACCTTCCTGGAGGTACACTCCTGCACATGGTGGAGAGTAGGACCTTCCCAAGAAAGTCCCTGGTCATGATGAGTACACTACTAATAATTTAAGAAACTTGGTAAACACCCCATATAAGATGGAGCCTCAATTAAAGATCCCTAATTCAATTTTAACATCTCAAGGTGTTCAGATAAATCATAATCATGATGATTGTTTCAACTTTTACAGGAGATTTTTAAAGGATAATTTCTAAAGAGATTTTGTTTCCTGAACCTTGGAAATGACTACTCCAGAATAGTAATTAAAATGCTCATGATAAGGGAGGACTAAAGTCAAAGTTTCAAGTTATTTATGTGGCCATCCTAGCAACCCTGGATTCAAAATAAAACAGCAAAGATAATCTGGAGATAAAGAAGAAAGGAAAAAAGATACCTGACCATATTATAGAGTTTACATTAGAGCCTGAAAGATCAAACTTCACCCCAACATCCCAACAACAGGATCTTTAATCTTATTGTGTGTGGGGAGGTGTATTCGTGGTTCAGTGGTAGATTTCTCATTTGTCACATGCAAGGCTTGGGTTCAATTCCCAGTCAATGTACCATGAGTGAGTGAGAAAAAACAAGTAAAGAGTAAAAAAGCAAGTGAGACAATAAAAAACTGAAGCAAATCATAATGCTTTGCAACAGTGATTAGATGAGAAAAAAAAAAGTAAGTTTTGTGCTATTTTACAAAGTAATTAATGACTATGTCTTATTTTCAAGGTTTTTGTGTTTCATAAGCCTTCATAACTTTTGAGGTCATTACATTACTTTTTGGTCAATCCTATCTTATTAAACTGGAATTTATTAACATTTCTTACATTACAGTGGAAAATTCACTTACCAAAAGCTATAAGGCCTTTATCTTTATGTTGTATGTATATCATGTTGTCTAATAACATGTTGTCTTGTCTTTAAATGTGTGTCCAAATATCATGTACATGATGTCAAAAATAATATATAATGAGTACTTATGAATTAAAATTTAAAAATGGATTCAGATGTCTGTAATTCACATGATTTAAAAAGGTTTATCTTAAATTGGGCATACTAAAAAAGGTAAAATGTCTTTAAAAAATTAACTTGCAGGTCTCCAAGTGGGTCTAATAAGATGTTGATGTCTACAAAATATCCAATACATTATTTGTAGGACTTTTCATCAAGAAGAGAGTGATAATAGAAAGTCTCCACCTAATTTAACACTTTGATTCTTACAGAAAGATCATGGCAAGCATTCCTCAATACACTTATTTGATATTTCATTTTTTCAGTAAAATAAGTTCATTTGATTTAACATGTATGGTATTACTCAAATGTGTTTGATGGAGACATATGATTAATTCATAAATTTAAAAGGCTAAAGGTTAATATATATCAAGTACTCTTAATTTCTTATATTCCAGGGGATGATATACTAAAACAGTGTTTGTGTTTTCATAAATTGTTAAATAGGCATTTTTCCATGTATGAGGAGTTCAAAAGATTTCAACTGTGTTTTGATGAGAGTACTATAAATAACAAATTTTCACCTTATTAAGATGGAGTATTTTATCAAAAAATGAAAAACTCCATACAGGTTGTTTCAAAATGTAAACAAGAAAGGATCAATAGAAAGGAAGAAAAATAAAAGTTCTGGGTACAAAAATATATTTGATAGAAGGGGAAAAATGCCTCTGGGTGAAAATGTGCTTGTGTGATAGAATATATGAAGGTCTAATAAGTGCTAAGAAAATCTGTGTGTAAGTAGAGGAAAAATTTCTGCAAGTCTGTGTGTAATTAAATCTATTATATGTATGTGAGACAATCAGTTAGAGCTATTTGAGGTTTTGTTCCTAGGGTCGAATATTAATTTGCTGATATAAAAAAAATTTAATCCATATGCTAGTCTGTTAAAAGTGTCTTAACACCAACTTACTCTTAGTACTGTCTATCAAGTTTATTTCCTTAACAAAATTGGCCTTAAGAAAATAAGGGTTTGTACAATTACAGTTAAACAACAAATGCTAAAAACTGTGCTATTACTTTCAAAAATTTTACTTTAAAAACTAAACAGTTTATATAACAACATCAGGGTAATAGTATATTATATGTTGCATATGTTCATAATTCCAAAGTGTACGTCTTTAAACCAGAGAATTTGTCAAGTTATGGTTATCCAAACTAAACTTGTCTATGATGATACTTTTTGAAGGGTGAAAAAGTGCTCTGAAAAACCACTGTGGACGCTTGAACTCACACAAGAGATTCTTTATTAGGCAGATGACCAGCATCTGCCCTGAAGAGAAAGAGAAAGAGAGAACATGACCAGGGAGCTTCTTTTAAGCTCTGGAAGTTCACAGGCAAAATGATGATAAGGCAAACTCTTGAATTTGAATTTTGGTGGACAAGGGATCAGCCAATGGCTGATGATGACAGGCTGACAAACTGACCAACAGAGGGCAAGCTACAGGGAAGGTGCTGGGGAACTGTCATCCCCCCTCACCTTCCTGCATGCAGGCATGTCCTGAGCCCAACCGCCAGGGAGGGAGCCCCATGAGGTTGGACCTTGGGTTGGTAGGCAGCCAATGCAAGGGTGGGATTGCAGGGCAAACCCAGCACCAGTCTGGGGAGGGGGTGCAGCCAGGTGGACAGTGCTGCTCTGACAGGTGTGGCTGCATCTGCCTGACAGGCACGGCCAATGCAACTTTTCACATTACAATTTTCAACTTATAGAAATATAAATATTACTGGAGATTTATTCATCTTATCTAGTGCGCTATAATATGACTTGTTGTCAGTAGGATATATGTATAAATTTGTTACTTTTAACATTGAGGTCAAAAGAAATTTTTAAATACAAATGTTTTCTAAGGTAATGAGAGCCTAATCTGCACAAAAATTAATAGCAAAAGTATTTTACCACAAAATGGGGAAGATATAAGCTCTCTCAGCCTCTCCTTGATTTGTGTTCTGGATGGAAAAGTAAATGTATTTCTAAAGGTTAATAAAAATATTATATTGTGTTAGACAACAGTCATGTAGATTCAGGAAACAATATATGTAACCCATGTAAAATGTATTTTAAAGAGGAGGCAAAAATCAGCTTCAGAACTCAAGCATTTTACTTAAGATTTGTGAAGAGCCCCACCTTACTACATGTTAGAGTGGCTCAAAAAATAACCCAAACTTTAGCTCATTTAAAGTTATGATCACAAGTCCTTTGGGTATAGGCCAAGGAGTGGGATAGCTGGGTCAAATGGTGGTTCCATTCCAATTTTCTGAAGGAATCTCCATACTGCTTTCCAGAGTGGCTGCACCAATCTGCAAACCCACCAGCAATGTATGAGTGTACCTTTTTCCCCACATCCTCGCCAACACCTATTGTTGCTTGTATTCTTGATAATAAACATTCTAATTGGGGTGAGATGATATCTTAAGGTGGTTTTGATTTGCATTTCTCTTATTACTAGAGATGTTGAACACTTTTTCATATACCTGTTGATTGCTTGTAGATTCTTTTTTTTTTTTTTTTTTTTTTTTTGTTTGTAGATTCTCTTCTGTGAAGTGTCTGTCATTTCCTTAGCCATTTATTTATTGGGTTATTTGTATTCTTGGGGTAAAGTTTTTTGAGTTCTTTACATATTCTTGAGATTAGTGCTCTATCTGATGTGTGTGTGGCAAAGATTTTCTCCCACTCTGTAGGCTCTCTCTTCACATTGATGATTGTTTCCTTTGCTGAAAAAAAGCTTTTTAGTTTGAATCTATCCCAATTATTGATTCCTGCTTTTATTTCTTGTGCTTTGGGAGTCATGTTAAGGAAGTGTGGTCCTAGGCTGATATGATGAAGATTTGGACCTACTTTTTCTTCTATTAGGTGCAGGTTCTCTGGTCTAATTCCTAGGTCCTTGATTCATTTTGAGTTGAGTTTTGTGCAGGGTGAGAGATAGGTGTTTAGATTCATTTTGCTGCTTATGGATTTCCAGTTTTCCCAGCACCATTTGCTGAAGAGGCTATCTTTTCTCCATTGTATGTTTTGGTGCCTTTGTCTAGTATGAGAAAACCCACATAAGGGTTTGTCTCTGTGTCCTCTTAAAATCAACATACTACTACAAACTACAGTGATGCAGCCACATCAATATTTACTGCAACCCAATTCACTGTAGCTAGATTGTGGAACCAACCTAGATGCCCTTCAATAGATGAATGGATAAAGAAACTGTGGTATATATACACAATGGAATATTACTCAGCTATAAGGAAGAATAAAATTATGACATTTGTAGGTAAATGGATGATGTTGGAAACTGTTATGCTAAGTGAGATCAGCCAATCCCAAAAATCCAAAAGCCGAATAGTCTCTCTGATAAATGAATGATGATGCATAATGTGGGGGGGAAAGATGGCAAGAATGGAGGAAAGATAGCTAGCATAGAGGGAAGGGAGGGGTGGGGGCAGGTGGGGTGTAAAAATAATAACAGAGTGTGTGACAGATACCATTGCCCTGTGTAAATGCATGAACGCACAGATGGTGTGACTCTACTTTGTGTACAACCAGTGAAACAATAGCTGTACTCCATTTGTGTTCAATAAAAAAAAAAAAAGAATTAAGAATTAATGGGAAAATACAAACTTTACTAAGTAAACAAACACTAGGTGTGGGGATGTAGAAAGGAGCCACTGAAGTATATGTTCCCTAGGCTGAGGAATAGTACAATCCTTGACTGCACACTCAGGATTATTCATGCTGGGGGGCCTCAGGTGAGTTTCACTCATCTTTCTCTCTACCCCATCCCTTTGCAAAACTGTGTGACTCCTAATTGGACCATCCTTACAGACTATCATGTTACACTACCAGTTTCTTTGTTCTCATACTCCCCTCTTATATAAAAGTGCTGTTCTTTAAAAATTTGAGTCTGTATCTTGAATCTGCTCTCCCAGAGTTGATTGCTCTGATGTTTTACCCCCTCCAGAAGGATAAAAACCCCCATGAGAACAAACGACGTCCACAAACGGTTACAACTAGGCCTACCCTATAGGAAGTACTAAGGAAAAATAATTAAGAAAAGTCCTCCAATTAGTAGCACAACACAGGAGTTTTAAACCCAATGGCATAAGTAATACTGACCAATATTCAGAACATTCTGAGCCTATGAAGGCAGTAAATAATTTGATAACTAGTTCAAGGGGCAAATAACAAATTATTAGTTGCAATAATTATTGAAATAAACTGCCAAGAGATACGTATTACAAAATGATGTAAATTCAGATACTAAAAACTCAAAGTGTAAGAGTTTCAGTGTAAAGTTCTAATTTTCAGTTTAAGTTAAGTTTCTGTCCATTTGGAATCAACTATTACAAAAGTAAGGTCATCTGTGTAATTCCAGTGCAAACAGGGGAAAATCTGTATGAGACACATTAAAGAAAAATAAAAAGATTCAAAACACACCACTACAGAAAACAAACAAATCACTAAGAAAGACAAGAGTAGAAAAGCTGTAATATCTACAAAAACACTAAGCAACAATCAAAACATCAGTAGTGAGTCTATACCTATCAATAATAGCCTTGAATGAAGAAAATATATTAAATTCTTCAAAAAGAAAGACATTGAACGTACAAAATAAAAAAAAACCCAAGCCCACCTCTAAGCTGCCTACAAGAGACTTTCGCTTTTGGAAACACATCCATCTCATGTTAGGCCAAGACACATTTTAGCAAATTTAAGAAGATTGAAATCATACCCAATGCCTTTTCCTGAATACAATGCTATGAAACTAGAACGTAAGAACAACCAACTTCAGAAAATTCACAAATACATGGAAATTAAGCAACATGATCCTGTGCAGTTAGTGGGTTAGTAAAGAAATTAAAAGAGAAATTAAAAAATATCTTGCAGCAAATGAAAAGAGAAACAAATCTTGCAAAAAATGATGGGATGCAGCAAAAGCAGTTTTAAGATAACAGTCTATTGCAATAAATACCTGTATTCAAGTAGAAGAAAGATAAACTTCACCTTATAATTCAAGGAAATAGGAAAAGAAAAACAAACCTTAGTTTGTTAGCAAAGGAAAACATCTTAGTTTGTTAGCAAAGGAAAACATCTAATAATATCAGATCAAAATAAATGAAATAGAGGCTAGGAAAACAATATCTATGAAGCAAAGAGTTTGTTTTTTTGAAAAATAAAATTAACAGACAAATGCCAGTCTAGACTGCTGGAGAGAAAAAATAAATAAATCAAATAAAATCAGCAATGAAAAAGGAAACATTATAACTGCCTCCACAGAACTACAAAGGGCCATGAGACAGTTGTGAAGAATTATATGTCCCAAACTGGATACACTAGAGGAAGTAGATAAATTGCTAGACCAAAAGAACCTACTAAGATCTAATCACCAAGAAACAACTTAATCTGAAAAGACAAATAATTGAGAGAAGAGGTGGAGTTGGTTTTAAGAAATGAAATCTTTCCCATCAAAGGACGATCCAGGACCTGATGGTCCCACTGTTGAATTCTACAAAACATTTTAAGACCTAATATAAATTCTCCACAACTCCTGAAAAAAATGGGAAGAAGAAGGAACATTATCAAATTATTTTTACAAGACCAGAATTACCATGGTATTATTACCTCACAGGGATTTCCTAACAAAAGAAAACTACAAGCTCATATGCTTGATGAACAGGGATGCAAAACACTCAGGTGAATTCCTCAGCACATTAAAAGGATCGTTCATCATGATCAAGTGGGATTTTTTCCTGAGGTGCAAGGATGGCTCAACATTTTCAATTCACTAAAAGGTATACACTTCATCAAGAAAACCAAGGACAAAAATCATGTGATCACGTCATTAGATGCAGGAAAAACATGAGATAATTCAACATCTTTTCATGATAAAAGTCACAACTAATTAGGTACAGGAGGAATGTACCTCAGTACAATGAATGTGAAGTATGGGAAATCCACAGTGAACATAATATTGAATAAGAAAAAGTTTGGAGTGTTTCTTCTAAGATTGGGAATAAGTCAAAGATGTCTACTTTCACCATTCTTGCTCAAGATAGTACTGGATCATGTAAATGACAAGAGAAAAAAAGAAGAGGTATCCAAATTGGGAAGGAAGAAGTAAAATTATCCCCATTTGTACATGATATGGTCTTTTGTATTAGCACACACTAATTATATAGAATATTCAGTTTAGAATATTTGTATATGCATATAACACTTGATTATTTCCTGTTGCTCTCACTTCACTCATTCCCCTGATCTCCTTCCTCTTTTCTAATAGTCTCTCTTATCCTTTCATGCCAACATTTTTTTCTTTTTCTAGATTCCACAAATGAGAGAAAGCATGTGATACTTACCCTTTCTTAGTCTGGCTTATTTTGCTTAATATGATGCTCTCCAGTTCCATCTATTTTCCCACAAATGACATGATTTCACTTTTCCTTTTGGCTTAATAATACTCTCTTGTGTATGTTTAGTATATTTTCTTTATTGCTTCATCCATTGACAGGTGCCTAGAATAATGCCAAACTTGGGTATTGTGAATTGTGTTATAATGTCCATGGTTATCCATGTATCACTCAAGTACTGACTTTAGCTCTTTTGGTAAATGCTACTGAGTGGTATAGCTGAATCACACAATAGTTTACTTTTTATATTTCTGAGGAACACCCATGCTGATTTTCACAGGGACTGTACTACTTTACATTTCCACCAACAGAGTATAAGTATTTCTTTCCTCCAAACTTCTTACAAGCATTTACTATTATTTGTGTTCTTGATGAGTGCCATTCTTCTAGGAGTGAGATGGAGCACACTGTAATTTGGATTTGCATTTCTCAGATGCTAAAGACATATAAATGCTTGCCAGTTAACTTTCTTTTTCTATTGTTGAGAAGTACCTGCTTAGTTCATTTGCCCACTTATTGATTGGGGTTTTTATTAAATGTAGTTTCTTGTCTTCCTGATATATTCTGCATATTTATTTTCTGTCAAAAGGGAGGCTGGCAAAGATTTTTTCTAATTCTTTAGCTTGTATTTTCACATTGTTATTTCATTTGCTTGTAGATACTTTTTAATTTTATACAATCCCATTGAATATGCATCAATTAAAATCATGAGTTGTAAATGGTAAAGCTCTGCATAGCAAATAAAGGAAACTTGACTCTTCCTTAAATTGACTTTGACAGAGACTTTTTTTTATTTTGAGTAAATTGGCAACTTAACCAATGGATTGTAACAAATACTATTTGTTCTAAAAGTTTATTTGCATAATCTTATTGTTTGGAAATTGGAATAAATCACTGTAGAATAATGACTTTAATTGATTAGGATAGATACCAAGAAGTGATATATCTGGGTCTTATGTTGGTTCCATGCCTAGTGTTTTGATGAGTCTCCATACAGATTTCCATAACAATGGATGAATTTAGAGTTCTACCTACAGTGTACAAGTGTTCCTTTTTCTCCTCATCTTCTCTAGTATTCATAATTTATTTGCATTCTTGATGGCTGCCATTTTGACTGGTGAGAGATGAAATCTCAGTGTAGTTAGGATTTATATTTCCCTAATTGGTAATGACTTTGAACATTTTTTCATATATTTGTTGGCCATTTGTATTTCTTATTGATAGAACTGTCTCTATGGTTCATGAGACCATTTATTAATTGGTTTATTTGATATTTGGGTGTAAGCGTTCTGAGCTCTTTCTACATTCTAAATATTAATTTAGAATTAATATGCCACCATGTCACTGTGTTCTACCACAGAGGGTTACAGAGTTATTGAGTGATCCCACAGAGTTGGTCTCAACACTCTCCAACCTAGTGCCATTATGAAGCCACATCACAGAGGGTGGGACTACCAATGACTGAACTCTCCACAGCCTGTCTTCCCTGCTACCTAAATCTCAGTGGATTTTACCCCTGCCCCTGGCTGCAAGATTATCTTTTGATGTTCTTTCACCCAGTGACTGAAGCAGGGTGTTCCCAGGAATTCTAAATGGTGATGGCCCAAGTTTTAGTGTTTCTGCAGTAATTTAGTTGCCAATAATAGCATTAGATTAATGTTATTGTGTGGATTTGAGGTGTCTCCTGAAAGCTCTTGTGTGAGACAAAGCAGAAATGTTCAGAGGTGACATGATAATGAGAGCTGTACCCTTATGCGTAGATAAAATAATTTGATGAATTTATACTTTGAAGGAACTAGTGTACTGGGCAGTGACTCTGGAAGTTTTGACTGGAAAAAGAAGGTCACTGGCAGAGCACCATTGGGGTTTATATGTAGTTCTCTGTGGTCTCTCTTGCTCTGTTTCCTGGCTCTAATGAACTGAGCAGTTTTTCTCCACCATTACCTTCCACATTGATATTCTGCCTCATCTTGGGCACATAGCTTGGAGTTGGCCTACAATGAACTGAATGTCTGAAATCATGAGTTCAAATAAATATTCCACCTCTAAGTTGTTCTTGTCAGGTATTTAGTCACAACAATGAAAACCATGAAGAGGTGGGTAGGAGAAAGGACAATAAAGGGCAGACAGTCAAATATGCATTAAGTAAATCCATGAGTCACAAAATAGAGTCTTATTAGGCAAACAAGAATAAGGAAAATGGGATCAAGAATGTCCAACCTTTCCCAGGCCTAGGAAATTATAATCCCTTAAAGGGACCATAATTTAAAACTTTGGGGAATCTTATTGAAGCAAATAAGCTGCATGAAAATTGGGCTTGAAAAGTCAGAACCTCCTCTAACCATAGTTAATTACAATCCCTGAAGAGAACTACTCTTTCCAGACCAAATAATTGCACTTCTCTGTGACCAGGTTGCCACAACACTTCCTCATCACTGAAACTTTTTCATAAATACCCAACTATTCCTGTCACCAGGACATCAAGAACTTCACAAAGTATGTTGAGGGCTCTTCAGAGGGTAATAAATCAATAAAGGAGGTATGAGAAATCAACACTGGGCAAGGGGACTCAAAACCTTTAAAAACCTCAGCTTTGTCAGGATCAGGTTGAGCGCCCAGAAATGGCCTCAGTCAGACTGTCATGGACATTTTACCTCCATCTTTCCTAATGAACTCTTGATTTTTACTCTGTATGACTCACTTGAAATTATTCCCAAAACCTTGGAAGAACTAGAAGTTAGAACCCCCATGACTGTTTGGGCTTCTTGATTTGTCTTCTCCTCTGTAACAATAGGAGCCTTCTGAAGATGATCTGGCTATAGCATTCTGAGAGATGGTCATATATGTAAGAGATTCTTCCTTAAAGCTAGTTTGTTATTCAAAAGGAGTCACATAACTGGAGCAAGGCAGGGATGTCTTCTTTCACCACTACTATTCAACATTGCCCTTGAAACTCTAGCCAGAGAAATTAGACAGACCAAAGAAATTAGAGGAATACAAATAGAAAAGAAGAGCTCAAACTATCCCTATTTGCTGATGACATGATTCTCTATTTAGAAGACCCTAAAAATTCCACCAGAAAAGGTTGGGAGCTCATAAATGAATTTAGTAAAGTAGCAGGATATAGAATTAATGCTCATAAGTCTAATGCACTTTATTCATAAGTGATGTTTCATAAGTGATACATTCTCTGAGAGAAATTAGGAAAACTATACCATTCACAATAGCCTCAAAAAAAAAAATTGGGAATCAATCTAAAAAAAGAAGTGAAAGACCTCTACAATGAGAACTACAGAACACTAAAGAAAGAAATTAAATTAAAAAAAAGAAACAAATTAAAGAAAACCTGAGAAGATGAAAAGATCTCCCATGTTCTTGGAAAGACAGAAATAATATTGTCAAAATGGCCATACTACCAAAAGTGCTCTACAAATTCAATGCAATTCCAATTAAAATCCCAATGGTGGACCTCATAGAAATAGAGCAAGCAATCATGAAATTCATTTGGAGGATAAAATAGACAGGTAGATCAATGGTACAGAAAAGAGGACACAGACAAATCCACCTAAATACAGGTATCTCACACTTGACAAAGGAGCCAAAAAACATACAATGAAGAAAAGATAGCCTCTTCAACAAATGGTGCTGGGAAAACTGGAAATCCATATGCAGCAAAATGAAACTGAACCCAAATCTCTCACCCTATTCAAAAGTCAACTCAAAATGGATCAAGGACCTAGGAATTAGACCAGAGACCCTGCACCTAATAGAAGAGAAAATAGGTCCAAATCTTCATCATGTTGGCCTAGGACAAGATGTTCTTAACATGACTTGCAAAACTCAAGAAATAAAAGCAGGAATCAATGGTTGGGGTAGAGTCAAACTAGAAAGCTTTTTCTCAGCAAAGGAAACAATCAGCAATGTGAAGGTATAGCCTGCAGAGTAGGAGAAAATCTTTGCCACACACACTTCAGATAGAGCACTAATCTCCAGAATCTACAAAGTACTCAAAACTCCTTACACCAAGAATACTAATAACCCAATCAATAAATGGGCCAAGGAAATGAACAGGCACTTTACTGAGGAAGATCTACAAGCAATCACGGATTTCTGAAAAAAATGTTCAAATCCCTAGTTATAAGAGAAATGCAAATCAAGACCAATTTAAGATTTCATCTTACCCCAATTAGAATGTCTTTTATTAAGAATACAGGCAACAACAGGTGTTGGTGAGGATGTGGGGAAAAGGGTATACTCATACATTGCTGGTGGGATTGCAAGTTGGTGCAGCCACTCTGGAAAGCAGTGTGGAGATTCCTTAGAAAACTTGGAATTTATCCACCATTTGACCCTGCTATCCCACTCCTTGACCTATACCCAAAGGACTTAAAATCAGATTGCTACAGGGATGCAGCCACATCAATGTTCATAGCTGCTCAATTCACAATAGCGCAATTGTGGAACCAACCTAAGTGCCCTTCAATAGATGAATGGATAAAGAAACTCTGGAATATGTACACAACAGAATATTACTCAGCCATAAAGAAGAATAAAATTATGGCATTTTCAGGTAAATGGATGATGTTGGAGACTGTTATGCTAAGTGAGATTAGCCAATCCCAAAAATCCAAGGGCCGAATGGTTTCTCTGATAAGTGAATGATGATGCATAATGTGGGGTGTAAGAGTGGCAAGAATGGAGAAAGGATAGATGGCATAGAGGAAGGGAGGGGTGGGGTCAGGGTGGGGGAGTGGGAGTAATAACAGAATGAGATAGACATCATTGCCCTGTGTACATGTATGAAAGCACAGATGGTGTGACTCTACTTTGTGTACAACCAGAGAAACAATAGCTGTACTCCATTTGTGTTCAATGAATCAAAATTAAATGCATTTTTAAAAAATATGAAAAAAACCCAAAAGGAATCACATTCAGTCCAAATTCCCATAGTGATTTTAGAACTTCTAAGAATCATGGGTTTTTCTTAGGGGTAGGACTGCCTGTCTGCTGTTATCCTCAGTGTTGGCTGCCCTCCCCAGCTTACTTGGTCCTTGTATCCTTGGGTTCTTCTTCCCCTGCTGTAGATATGTATTTGGAGCTGCAAATTATGCCTTCTATTTATCTCTGAGTTTCTGTTACGCTTCTCTGTTTAGTACTCCCATCACCTATTGGTTGCTATCCAGAACTTTCCTCTCTTTCTTGCCTCAAAATGTAGTTTCTCCTCAGTTGTCCTGACACTTCTTGCAGAGTCACACACAGAATACTTCTATTCCTCCATCTTACCTCAGAAATACCTTTATGAGGGCTGTATATGTAGCTCATTGGGAGAATGCTTTCCTGGCATGCACCAGACCCTGGGTTCAATACCCAGCACCAGAAAAAAATAATTAAAAAAGCCTATTATGCTTCAGTGTGCATGACATTTCTAGAGATGTTTTCTCTTTCAATCCTGATCTTAGCAATTGATATCCTCTGTCTTTATCTTTTAGTGTGGCTAGAGGATTTTCACTTTTTTTGATGTTTTTCAGAGATTTAGCTTTTGGTTTCATTTCTATCCTCTTTTCAAATATACATTACTTTTCTCAGTTAATTCCCTCTCGTGACTAGGTTACCAAGTTTAAATTGTGCATGATTGATTTCAGATTATTCCTTTTAAAAATATATTTATTCAAATCTATAAATCTACCTCTAAGCAATGCTTTTGTTGCATACCTCCAGTTTTTGTAAGTTGTGTCTTCATTTCCATTTAGGTCAAAGTATATTTAGGGATTGTTGTCTTATTGTAAAATTGACCTCTGCAATTATATAGTGTGAAAAGGCAGGAAAAAGCACTCAAATGTATACTTACTGAAAATAAAGAAATAAATCATCTCTACTTACAAATAACATGTTTGGATTTGCAGAATCTCCAGAAATTTAAAGCAGGGTTCTTAAAATAATGAATGAGTTCAATAAGGCCATAGGATATAAGGTTAACTTATTAAAAAATGTATTTTTACATGTGAATATATACTAAATTAAAGTTATATCAAATAGCAATTGACAGGTGGAAATTTAAAAAAACTAAAACACCCATTAAAATAGGACTGAATTATTGAACCATCAGGTACAAATCTTACACAATCCATGTCTCTTCCTTTATTCATAGGTGGTCCTTTCCAAGGCTCCCAGCAGTTAATGAAATTACAGACAGTACCAAATTCTATATATACTCTTATCTTGTACTATACATCATATATATGATGTAGTTTAATTTATAAATTAGGCACAGGAAGAAATTCCCCCCAGAAACTAAGAATATAGAACAATTATGATAATATACTGGAAGAAGAATTATGTGTGATCTGTCCCTCACTGGAAATATCTTACTGTAGTGTACTCGCTGTTCTGTTTGTGATGTGAGATGATGCAATGCCTATCCCCTGAGATGAAGTGAGGTAAGTGAAGAAGGCATGACCAATTAGGTTACTATGTGAAGTTTACTTGAAAACAATCCCTGGGAAACCACCAGAGTCAAACTGATACCTGAGATGGCTACTGAGTTACATAGGTGGTTAGCAGTTACAGTGTTGGTACATCAGACAGAGGATGATTCACATACATGGCAGAATACAGTGGGACAACACAAAATTTCATCAAGCTACTCAGAATGGCATGCAATATAAAACTTATGAATTATTAATTTCTAGAATATTCCATATAATTTTTTTCCAACCATGGTTGAATAGAGGTGACTGAAACCATGTAAAATGGAAACATAACAGGGGAGCTTCACTGTGCAATATCTATATCTTTAAAATTATAAAGCACTGATTTAAAAATTAATTTTAGATATGGATAGATATACTACTTTTCTGAATTAGAATACTCAATATTTGTTAGATGTTGATATCACAGAAACTCATCTTGAAATTCAACAAAGTACCAATTACAAATACAACAGGAATTGCTGTGTACAAACTGATTTGAGTATAACATTTACATGTAAGGCAAACTAAGAATGAAAATCAATTTTGTAAGAGAAGAACCAAGAGCAAGGATTCACAATGATTGGCTTCTACTCTATTAAGTGTCAATAACGAGGGAAGTATAATATTAGAAAGAATAAAAATATACATCAGTGTGGAGAATACAGATATCACAGAAAATGCACAAATAGATCCACTTTTATATTCTTCACTGATATTTGAGAAAGTGCTAAGGCAATTCAATGGAAGGTAGCCTTTCCAAAAAATAGTGCTGGAAAAATCACATTTTCATATGCTAAACCAAAATTTAAATAATGAACCTCAGTCTTCCTTTCTTACCCTATAAAATACTTAATTCAGATCATAGACCTTACAGTTCATAAGAATCTTGAAGTGATTCCCTATGACATCTTTCTAAGGAGTCAGAGAAATCCCAGAGCTAAAATAAGAAGCAGGTGGAGAAGGATTGAACTGAGATGACGTCAGGTTGCATTTACTAAAGCTGGTTGAAGTTAGGGCAGAGCTGAATCCTGCAGCTGTGACTAAAGTAAAAGATGAGATTGATGAACCTAAAATTTGTACCACAGTATGGAGTTCTCAAAGTTTTGTTCTTTTGCCAGGATATATAACAACAGTTCACTGAATTGAATATTACCCCCTTCACTGAGCCAATTTTTGGGTTCTTATGTAATGTACCAAAATGTACATTACAATACAATGTACCAAAAGCAGAGGTGTCATTCTACCTGGGGTGGCTGATACTGACAGCATGGGAAATCCTATTAACTCTACACACCTGGAACAAGGAGGACTGTGTCTGAAATCTTGGGGCATTCCTTGGATACTACATACTATTTTTATGTCAAAAAATAAATGTCAATAATCTATAACAATCCCAGAAGGAAAAGATGAATGAGGATGAAAATGATACTTTTTTGAGGAGGACAATTCATATTATATCCCTAGGTGAAAAAAGACGCACACACAAAGACTCCTGCAGTGCCGAGGTCCAGTCCTAGCTGGGGTCATGGAGCAGCTTGGTGAGGGGAAGGCGTCAGTAACGAGAATAAAGTAACACAGACTCGAAGATCTGAGGCTTAGTTTTAAGTTTACTGCTTCACAGCCTAGTTCTAAGTTCTCTCTTTCACAGCTTAGTTGTAAGTTCAGCTACTATTTCACACATGATCTCTACTCATTCTGTTTGTGTACATTCACTTGAGATTATATAGGGTGGAAGGTGGTACAAGCTCTAAGGGAATGTGATGGAAATCAGAATAATCGAAACAAATCAAGTTCTCCTACTTTTCTAAACAAAACATCACTAAACCATTGGTTCTGGTTTTCATCTTACTATGAACAATAAACGTCAAGGCCATCCTCATAAGTTATATAGGTTTTGGCACATCATGGTTTAAAGTTGAGTCAAGAATAACAAACAGCCATATCAATCAAGCACACTTGGCATCTCTCTCAAGTGCAGCACAGGGCCCTTTGATCTATCTATTGTATATAAAGTGGAACTTCTTTTTCTAGTTAGTTAAATGACCCTAAGAAAAGCACTTCTTTTTTCCTATTATAACGTCTATCTAAAGGAAAGGGAGATCTATATCTAGGGGCTTTAAAGATTATTCTCCAGGGGAAAGTTACAACTTCCCATGCAATCCATGTGTGGTCCTTGAACTGTGAAAACAGTTTCACTAAGAGGGGGCACATCCTAGTTTGGGCTAAAGCAGCCACATAGTCTGGCTGTGCTAAGCTAACTGAGAGTAGTGAACAATAACTCTTGTTGACCTGACCCACAACATTTTTTTCATTTGCTTAAGGTAATATTAATATGAAATCAACTAAGGCTTGAACAGTGTCATTTTTATGTTCCAAATCACTTAATGTCTGATTTTTTACCAAAATTTTAAATGTAAACATACAATTAGAAATAACACAAAAACAAGAAGGAGCATGCCATGTTCACATTTCCCAGAAGATTAGACCATGCAAAAATCTTCTTTATTCCCAGTGGAACCATGTCAAGCACTGAGGGGAATAGTGGTGGGCGTGGCACTGCAGCTGATGATTGATGCAAGGGTAACCTGCAACAAGTAGTGAAGAAGTGGTAAATGTCTGCTATGACCTTGTGATCAATTGCAGGGACATAGAACATGGAACATGGTGTTAGGAGGTTATTTGACACACATGGAAAGTGGCTGGAATGATGGTAGGTACCATTCATGTTTTTTAGAGGCAAGGAGGCACAAGTGACTGAATGAGGTAGGAATGTGGCCTCTTTATCTATCTTGACCTAAGGAACAGTTGAATATGATCTGGTGGAATTCAGTTTTTCTCTTATTCCTGTTTTTTCCATATATTGACATTCATGGAAAATTGGGTCATAGAAATATGATCTGTGTTAGCATTGTACTTCCACCTAGGGCTGTTTGGAGTCAGACGTGTTGTGTTTTGAGACTGCCATTGGGGCATATTTCCATAGCATGCACCTTTCTCAGTGGTGGTAGAATTCAAATCCACTGATGGCTTCTTGTGTAAACTCTTAATCTCCTAAGATATTTTAAATCATCTGAAGTCTAGTTTTTGATACCTTTTGTGGTTTCTGCAAACACAGATCATCATCTTCCAAAATATAGTCTCCATTTACTCAAGAATACTCCATTCCTTAGATGAGCAATGAGTAAGCATGCATCCCTGACTTTCCCCTTATCCTACCTTTCCCCCAGAGTATAGACAGGTGTGATCACTGATTATAATCAGGTATCACTACAGGACTGTAATAGAGCTTGTTCCAGGGAAGTACTGAGTAATTGTTATGCTTTTAATGAGCTCCTCCAGGATGTGGACTCCTCTGGGATGCAGAGCCCCTTAGGTCCAGGGATGAGTAGAATGAGTCATGTGAACAGGGGTGGTGCAGATGTGGCTGAAAACTATAGTGTCTGTGACTTCATATGCCCATAATTAATAAAGGGCAGCAGCATCTTAGATATGAGCTCTAGAGTCACCCGCAGACACTCTGTATAAGTAGTTAGGGAAGCGAATGAGCTGATGTCTTGGTGTCCACTCACCTGAAAGCCTTGATTCCCTAAGTTGTATGATGTTCTGCAGGATACATTTTCAGGTATGCTGTTTTCTCCTTTTCCACATCATTATCTCCCAAGAATTTTCTTTTAGTTACATGAAAATTAAAGTTCACCACTTACAATTATTAATTATAATATTCATTAATATTAATTATCATGCAACATTCTCACAAGATTTTATCATTTCAGTATACTGACATGTCTATGAGGCAGGCATTTAACACACAAGTTCTTTGCCCTTGCCTATAAAATAAAATAAAATTATTCAAGGACCTCTAAAATACTTAGGGCAGGCCCATTTCAAGAGATCCTGATCACATTAATTGGGGAGTAGTGGAGATCTCTACTTTAAAAATGTACATTGTACTACTCAAAATATGGTCCTCAGGTCAAGAGAGTTAGCATCACATGATGTAAAATTTTATCTTTTAAATATAGTATTTTAGGCCTACATCTACTGAATCAAAGCATTGTCTCTCATGAACCTTAGGTACATTTCAGTATGCCAACTATGCATATACAAATTGATGGAGATGAGAGGCACCATTACTAGAATGCTGAAATGCTAGTCCATAATCAATGACATCATCTGAAAGTTGTGTCTCTGTGTTTTGTGATTACTAATAAGACCCTTGAAGCCACTGATGCAACTCATTCATTTCCCAGGCAAGCAAAATTCTGATAAATTAAGTATATAAAATTTCATTGTTCCCTTTTCCACCAGCAATACCAATATATTATGTCCAAATGTCAAAACTATTTAATGTGGCTAGATAAAACAGATTAGCAAGGTGAAAATTTAAGAAGCTGGACTCAGCTATGCCTGTTTAGGGAAGAAACTTCCCATGTGCCTTAATGTCCCTCTTAATTTTTCTTATCTCTTAAGCACTCTGCATATGAATATCTGGAGACAAACTGGGGATCTTAAAGGTAGAACTTCTTTTTTCCAATTTTTGCCCCTCAAATTACAAAAGGTTAATATTTTTGTATAAATTCAATGAATCATGAGTGTATAAGTACAAGGGGCTACTATCAGTGTGGCCATTCATAAGGTTTGGTCTGATTGTTTAGGATGAAGAGAAGTGTGGGTGAGTCTAACATTTTCCATGGGTATGAAGTTATAGTCAGGAATTCTATAGCAATTCTATAGTCAGGAATTCTATGTCAAAGTCTAGTGTACATGGTTCAAGTCAGTGAGTCCTGGAAGGATTTAGAAAGAATAATGATTCTATCTTCAAAGAGAGTTTATTGCCTTTGAATGTTGCTGAAGGTGTGACTTAGCCTGAAGGACAGTGAACAGATATTGTTGAAACACTGGTGATATCCCGGCATAATGCCTGGCTCTGGCTCTGCTAAAGTCTTGAAAGTCTTTCCTGCACGGATTTCATAATCCAGCAAGGCAGTCAGCTAAAAGCAAGGAATCCAGGACACTGAATGCTATGGTGTGAGTACACGATGCAGTGAGAATACAGAAACAAGCCTCAGCTACTCCAAGGGAACAGGGAAAGTTTAGCTAAGTAAGTCACAAGTAATCATCCTGAACAGTAAGCTGAATAAACCAAGTGAAGTGGAAAGAGGGAAGACAGGGCTAGGCAGGAGAAATAGCAACTGTGAAAGATTGGAATCAAAGAATTATGACCTGTAAGTCCACT
Organism: Glaucomys volans; assembly: GCA_020662805.1. NCBI lineage: Eukaryota > Metazoa > Chordata > Mammalia > Rodentia > Sciuridae > Glaucomys > Glaucomys volans. The sequence continues at coordinate 108,927 of JAJEJO010053529.1, forward strand.
GTGTCACAAGAGAAGGGATGTAAGAGTCATTGTGGGTCAGTGCAGACTGTGGAGATAGGTAAAGGTCACAGTGTGAAACATGTTTTTCTTCTGGGTCTTTTAAAGGAATTGTACCTTGATGTTAAGAATAATGAGTATCATGAAATCTTCAGCAGAATGGTGATTGAATTTTAATGTCAGAATGCCAGAGTGGGATAAGTATGAAGGAGAGAGAGCATGGAAGCAGGGAGATGAAACAGGATGCTCTAAAGTCCAGATGAGTTATATTGCCAACCTGGTCCACATTGTGGCAGTTGAGATGAAGAATGGATGAATTAGAGAATGAAGCTGCAGAATCCATGGGGCTTGCTAGATGAGCTGTTGATATGAGGGAAATGAACAGATGAAATATAGCTCTCAGGTTTCTGAGTTGATCCTGGATTCCTTTTACTGAAATATGAGACAATGTAGGAGTGGATTGGGAGAAGGTAGAGTGAGTCATGAGATTCAGTTGAGATCAGTTAAGCTGCAGATGGGTGTGGTATACTGATGAGGACCTACTCAGTAAGAAGTTGGTGATACAAAACTGAAGGTGATACAGCTATTTATCACAGGTTTAGATGACATTCAATGCCATGGGATTAGGTAAGCATCTAGAGAATTATAAAGGAAGAGTGTTTAGGGAATAGCTCAGGAAGCAGTGACATGTGAGACACTGTCAGAAAAGCAAGCATTCATTATAATTGACAAAAATGTCCATGGAAGTATCAAAGAACCAATGTGATCACTCAGAATCTAGTAGATGAGAGTATTTTAGATGGGAGAAAAGAGTCATCATTATTAAATTCAATGATAACTGAAGAAACTAAATCTGAGAGATGGATTGGGTGATGTGTTGCAATCTCATTTTAGATGTGGTTTTGAATGCTGAGTGTGAGATCTAATGGGAACAATTATTGCAGAGTCCCTAAGAGCACATCATAGAAATGTGTTTGAATTTTTAATATATGTTTTTTAAAAACCCTGTTATTTTTCTCTTAAAGAAACTTGAGATAAAACATGAAAGAAAGGAACCAGTCTATCATCTCAGAGTTCCTCCTCCTGGGCCTGCCCATCCAGCCAGAACACAAAAACCTGTTCTATGCCTTATTCCTGGCCATGTATCTTTCCACCATCCTGGGGAACCTACTTATCATCATCCTCATTCACCTGGACTCCCATCTCCACACTCCTATGTATTTATTTCTCAGCAACTTGTCCTTCTCTGACCTCTGCTTTTCCTCTGTCACAATGCCAAAATTGCTTCAGAACATGCAGAGCCAAGTTCCATCCATCCCCTATACAGGCTGCCTGACACAAATGTACTTCTTTCTTTATTTTGCAGACCTTGAGAGCTTCCTTCTAGTGGCCATGGCCTATGACCGCTATGTGGCTATCTGCTTCCCCCTGCACTACACCACCATCATGAGCCCCAAGCTCTGTCTCTCCCTGGTGGTGCTGTCCTGGGTGCTGACCACATTCCATGCCATGCTCCACACCCTGCTTATGTCCAGATTGTGTTTCTGTGTAGAGAATGTGATCCCCCACTTTTTCTGTGATATGTCTGCTCTTCTGAAGCTATCCTGCTCTGACACTTATGTCAATGAGCTGGTAATATTCATCACAGCAGGCCTCATTGTTGTCATTCCCTTTATCCTCATTGTTGTTTCCTATGGACGCATTGTGTCCTCCATTCTCAAGGTCCCTTCTGTTCGAGGTATCTCTAAGGTCTTCTCCACCTGTGGTTCCCACCTCTCTGTGGTGTCACTCTTCTATGGGACAATCATTGGACTCTACTTATGTCCATCATCTAATAATTCTACTGTGAAGGAGACTGTCATGGCTCTGATGTACACAGTGGTCACTCCCATGCTGAACCCCTTCATCTACAGCTTGAGGAACAGAGACATGAAGGGAGCAATGGAAAGAATCTTTAAGAAGAAATTTCCCTTTAGCCTAGGATGTTAAAGCTAAGGATTATTACATAATTTTATGCACTAGATGTATGGATATTTGAACGCTATTCCAGATTTTCTCCTTATTTTAGGCGTTTCTGTTGATATGAAATACACATAGTTGTTCAACAAAGCAGCTGAAGTACTGTTGTGTAATTTGTATATTATATATTTCTTGGAACTTGTTAGGAATGTTTTTCTATTACTATATTACTGTTGACTCTGAGGAATCATAATGTAAAATATTTTAATCAAAACTTCTATCTGCAGCTATTAACACACAAATTCATTTTATGTTTTCTCTTTTGTGATATTCATTACTCTGTTTCAAAACATCGTACACACTGAAAATGAACTGTTTATTTGCATTGTTATAGCAGTTTTGTCTGCCATACCAGAGAATTAAGTTATATTTGGTTCCCAACAGTTTTTCCCTGAAGCATGCCACAGGAAACCAGTTTGCTTAAGGATCACTTTTCCATTGTTTTATTCAATTTTCAATAAATTCTATAATCATAATCTTATTTTACTCTTGTGATGATTCCAAAAGGGAAGGAAACTTCATTATTGTGTTAACAAATTTTTAAATGTGTAATTTTAATTTGTCCATATTTCATTATGTGTAAGTACTGAAAATTTTTGACATCACATATGATTATATTATGGGGTTTCTTCTCATTTCTCTCCACCTGTAAAAAGGGGGGCTCAGTTATTCATTTTTCATATTTGGGTGTTTGTATGCCATTGTCAGAGTTTTCAAATTTATTCCATTAATTTTTTTGTTCTCCTCTTTAAATGATGGCATAATTTTTAATCTCCTCTCATACAGCATCTACCATCACAAAATGGATAAACAATAGAAGAATAGCTAAATGAAAACACTAATGCATCAATTACCAGTATCAGGAAATTTACAACAACCCACATATCTAGATCACATATTTAAATAGGCTGGTATGTGTCTGGTATGTATAATGTATAAATAACCTGCACAACACAACCACAAAAAAATAACCAAATTAAAATTGTGCAACTCAATAAAATTTCTCCAAATAAGGTGTGTGTGAAATTGTAACTGGAGTTTTGAGTTGAAACTCAATTCACTGTTTCTGCTACCAGTTGGGGTTTTCACAAGCATCAGCCAGTATTGAAACTCTTAATGGTGGGCTTGTCCAGTATTGCAGCAGACCCCAGCAGCACTCCCTCAATTTATTTTCCTGGGAGGAATGAAATTCAGAGACCAGGATAGTGAGTGTAAGAGTATGATTTATTCAAGTATACTTAGAACAGAATTACTGCAGGAGGAGGGGGACCTGACAGGAGTTGCTGTCTGAATATGCTACTCTAGGGGTTTATATACCACTTGGGTAAATACTGTCGGTCTAAACTTATGCTAATTAGGGTTTGGAGATGATATTGTTTAGCACTGAATCCCATTCAGGTTTGTCTTACTTTCATTTTCTCCTGGCTTGGGGAAGTGGGAAGTTGAAATCACTGAATTGTTCATGTTCAGTGTGTATAAGGTACGGGGGTGTCTGGAAATGTAGTCCTTCATGATTTGCTTTCCCTCTGAAATGTGCAGGTTCATTTGCCATGGGGTGAGATGTTAGTTTACCCCAGCTCACCTCCATACTGATGCATTTCCCTCAGGCCCAGGGTGGCATAGCGGGCTCGTCACAGGAACCCATGCTTGCTGCCAGTGCTTCAGCCACAAGTCTCCTGATTTACCACTCCATTGCTACTTTTTGGCAGGGACTGATTATGATGTTCAACATCATTAGTTATCCTCTATGGAATTCAGTGCCTTAAGGCACTGAGTTTGGTGGCAAATGCCTGTAATCCTGTTTTGTTTTGTTTTTTTTGAAGTCAAGGCAGATAATTGTGAGTTCAAGCTCAGCCTAGGCAACTGAGACCTTGTCTCAAATTTAAAGGAAATTACAAGGCCTGGGGATGTAACTCAATGCCAAAGCACTCCTGGAACAATCCCCAGTACCATAGGGAAAAAAATTTCCCAGGTACAACATGCACTTTATTTACATGATTCAATTAAAAGATCATTCTTTCCACCATTAGATTACAGTGCTGGTACATTTTATTTACTTATTTATTTATTTTGGTGGCACATTTATTTTATTTTATTTTAAATTTTTTATTTGTTATTCATGACAGTAGAATGCATTTATGCATTTGATAAATCATACATAAATGGAGTACAATTTCTCATTTTTCTGATTGTACATATTGTAGAATCACATTGGACATGCAGTTACAGATGTACATGAGGTAATAATGTCTGTTTCAGTATACTATCCTACCTAAACCCATACCCCTTCCCCACCCTTAACTCTTCTCTACCTAATTTAAAGTAAATCTTTTCTCCCTAGTGCCTACCCCACTTGTTAATTAGCATCTGCATATTAGAGAAAGCATTCGGCCTTTGGTTTTTTGGGTTTGACTTACTCTGCGTAGCATGATATTCTTCAACTCCATCCATTTACCAGAAAATACCATAATTTCATTCATCTTTATACCTGATTAATATTCCATCGTATATACATACTACCTATTCTTTATCCATTCATCTGTTGAAAGATACCTAGGTTGGTTCCATAGTTTAGCTATTGTGAGTTGAGCTGCTCAAAATAATTTTTTGAGGAATGCTTTCCACAATTGTAGTCATCCACTATGTTTGTTTGAAAATAGAAAATAAATGTTGGTGAGAATGTGGAGCTATGAGAACTGTCATGCATTGCTTGGAGGGATGTGGAGTGGTGTAGATACTCTGGTAAAATTCTTTGGCAATCCCTCAACAAGTTACACACATAATTACTACAGTGTGACCCAGAAATTCTCTTCCTGGTCATGTACATAAATAGTTTCAGTATTCTACTATTTGCACATGTATGTTCACAGCAGCACCATTTAAACTAAAGTGAAATAAGCATTACTGATGATTGGATAAAAAATGTGGCACATGTTCACACAATGAAATATTATTCAACAACAAAAATAAATAAACTCTGATACACATTACTACATGCACATACCTAGAAAACATTATGCTAAAGTAGGACAGCCATGAATATCATATATTGTATGCTTCTATTTATGTGACATATAAAGATAGGAACATCCATAGAGACATAAAGTAAAATAGAGTTGCCTATAGCCAGGTGGACATAAGACTGCATATAATGAAGAGTGATTGTTAGTAGACACAGGAGTTCTTTGGGGTAGTGAATAGATTCTTAAATTGATTGTGGTGATGGATGTACCACTCTGTGAATACACACAAAATACTATTTAATTATAAATACTAAGTAGACAAATGGTATGGTATATGCAGTATATATGAATAAATCTCTGAAAGTAATCATTCTGTAAAATTAGGGGAATTTGTGTATAGATTGTATTTTAAGTATTTTGCATTAAAGTTAAATTTCTGGTCTAATAGTGGTACAGCATTTACAATCAATATTGTTCTACTTTATAGGAGATTCTGAACACTCCACTATTCAGCACTAAATGTCTATGTGTCAGAACTTAAATACCTCAACACCTGAAAATAGAGGAAGAGAGGTAGAGGGATAAAGAGAGAAATGCAAGGACCAAGAAAGAGATGGAGGAGAAGAGATAGGCATGTGATGCAAACATGAACAAATGAAACGATGTCTGTATTGAGGAATCATTACAGTACAAGAAAGGGAAATTAATACAGCATTAGGTCTGTAATCATTTTTTGAATGTCCTGGGTTTAATGACAGATTTTTAGTTCTTATAAATCAATGAGTTTAGTAGTACATCTTTCTTCTTCAGTGATAATATTTATGTAATTGCAATATTAAGATTTCTGTTTCTCATTTAAATTTGTAAAAAAATAATTATCTATTTAGTTTCTGTTGATTGTGATATATACATTCAAACCTGGTACAAAAATTATTGGTCTAAATGAAGCACAGAAAAAATAGAATAATAAAATTTTGCAAGATATAAAATTTAGAAAACTCTCTAGAAAAGAAGATGCAGATTTTTGAAGCAAAAAGTATTTCTGTGTTAAAAAACATAATAAAATCAGTAAACATAAAAGCAATTTTAAGATATTGAACTTAAGATTTGGAAGAATAATTCTACAAACACAAAGGGGGACATATAGCTATATAAGATGTGGAGAGAAGAAATAATCTCACCTCAGATTTTCCAAAGCTACTTCTGAATATGAGATTTACTGGCAAGGTAGATAGCCACACAACTCTACAGCTAGGTAAGTTGTCCTTCAGTTATAAATAAATAAACAAAAATATTACCTAAACGTGAAAATTTAGTAAATATAGCAACTATATATCATTGTTTAATAATTTGAAACAAAACATTCAACCAAAGGGTTATGAAATTGAGAACTCAAAAGTTAAATAGTCATACAGTATTTCACAACATATTTGTCACAGATTTTATGTCAATTATGTTTGGTAACGATTAAGTGAAGATTTTTAAAATTTGCTGGTATTACTTAAAATCATTGATTGCTAAACTGTCTTTGGTACAAGATTAAGATGCACAGAATATTTACACATTAGTGTAGTGGCAATGATTTTCTGGTTAAATAAAGTAATTATCTTAAAAGAAAGATGGAAATATTTCTGTTTTACATAAGTAAAATAATGTAAGAAAAATATACTAATAAATGAAGATAGCATACATTATCATTTTTATGTTAATTAGCTTGGTTTAGTCATTTCACAATGTATGCATATGTCAAAACATGCTCTGCAATACAAGCAGATGCATTTTTATCTGTCATTTAAAAATTAAAATTGTTTTAATTTTAATAATGAAATGAAATAAAGTGTAGTATTAACAATTTTCTATGATTCTTTTCTTTAATTTTTAATTTTTTCTAATTAGTTGTACATCATAGTAAAATGCATTCATACATTTTGATGGATCATTTTATATTCTTTTTTATTTGTCCTTTTTAGCTATACATGAGAGTAGAATGCATTTTGACATATTATACATACATGAAGTAGAACTTATTCTAGTTTGGATCATATTCTTATGGTTAAACAACTTGCATTATCTTCTGATAATAAAATTAAATTTAAGGCAAACACTATTAAAGAGACAAATATTTATTGCTGAAATGAGATAAAAGTTGGTTTCATAGAAGGAAAATAGAATAGTGGTTACCACTATTGGGACGGGCATGGAAAAAGAGGAAGATGATACACAGATATTGGGCATAGTTGGATAGGAGGAAAAATTTTCCTAGGTTTTAAAGCACAGTAGGATGACTAATTGACAATTAATTGTATATTTTAAAATGTCTGGTAGTAGCACACTCCTGTAATCCCAGTACTTTGGAGGCTGAGGCAGAAGAACTGTGAGCTCAAAGCCAGCCTCAGCAACTTAGCGAGGCCCTAAGCAACTCAGTGACACCCTGTCTCTAAATAAAATACAAAATAGGGCTGAGGATGTGGCTCAGTGGTGGAGTGTTCCTGGGTTCAATTCCCAGTGCCAAAAAAAAAAAAAAATGTCTGGTTGAGAGGATTTTGAATGTTTCCAACACAGGAAATGATACTCATTTGAGGTAAAGAAAATGTCAGTTACACTTATATGATCATTACAAAATGAACACACATACTGAAAAATGTCACTGTATCACATAAGTAGGTTCAAATATCACAATAATTTTAAGAAAGCTCCTTTGAGGTACGGCCAGGTTAGACAAGACAAGATAAATAAGAAAATGCATTGGAAAAATAATGTGAATAACAGGAGCATCTGAGATGGGTTAGATAGGTAGGAGACACATAGATCAATGGAATTAAATGAATCTCAATTGAGTTTATGTGAAGTCACTCTGGGAATTCAATGGGAGAAAGGATAGCACTTTTCAACAATTCATGATCTCCAAGAAATGACTACATTCCCAAATCTATTAAATTGTGACTGAATGAATGAATTGTGGATGTTATGTACTAGAATACTACTCAGAAATGAAAAGAAGCAAACTATTGATACACACAGTTATATGTCTACAAAATATTAGGAAGAGCTGAAAAAGGTCAGGCACAAGAGTACATTTTAAATGATTCCACTAATATGAAGCTCAAAAACAGGCAAGATGGGAGTGGTGGCACATGTCTATAATCCCAGTGGTTTGGGAAGCTGAGGAAGGAGGATCATGCATTCAAAGCCAACCTCAGCAATTCATAAAGGCCCTAAGCAATTTAGCAAGAATCTATCTCCAAATATAATTACATATATGAAAGAAAGGCTGGAGTTGTGGCCCAGTGGTTAAGTCCCCTGAGTTCAATCCCCAGTACCAAGGCAAGCAAGCAAACAAACCTAATCTGTAGTGATTAAAAGGAGACAGGTGTATAACTAGAGGAGGTTAGAGTGATTGGAAATGTTCATGGTGAATTTTGAAATGATTGAATTATGCTAGATTAGGACAGGGGTGGAGGTTACACTAAAAATACCTTGAATTATATGCTTGAAATGGTGCATTTTCTTATATATAAATCATACTTGAAGTACGTAAATCATACTTCAGGGAACTTGAAAAATGCCTGCATCCTTGCTATTATCATAGAAGATAAATCATTTAGAAATGCCACTCTCATGCTCATTCAGTGATCAGATATTGTTTGTCCATTAGTTTTTTTCCTGATTAAAACTGAAGTGCTATGCAAATTCAATGCAATTACAATTAAAATCCCAATAATGGACCTCATAGAAATAGAGAAAGCAATCATGAAATTCATTTGGAAGAATAAGAGACCCAGAATAGCTAAAGCGATTTTTAGCAGGAAGAGCGAAGCAGGAGGTATCACAATACCAGACCTTCAACTATACTACAGAGCAATAGTAACAAAAACAGCATGGTATTGGCACCAAAATAGACAGGTAGATCAATGGTACAGAATAGAGGACACAGAGACAAACCCACATAAATACAGGTATCTCACACTTGACAAAGGAGCCAAAAACATACAGTGGAGAAAAGACAGCCTCTTCAAGAAATGGTGCTGGGAAAATTGGAAATCCATATGCAACAAAATGAAACTCTCACCCTGCACAAAACTCAACTCAAAATGGATCAACAACCTCAGAATTAGGCCAGAGACCCTGCACCTAATTGAAGATAAAGTAGGTCCAAATCTTCATCATGAAGGTGAACATTTTTCAATTTGTTAATTCTTTATGAATTCTGTTCCTATTCTTAGAACATTTCTCTTCTTCTTTATTTTTAGTATATTTGCAAGAGTCATTTGCAGGAGTTGTATATTGTGAATTTTAACCATATATCTATTAGATATTTATTGTCTATGAATTCTCTTCCAAATTTGTTTATGTTGTGATTTGTTCTGATTTTACAAGCAAAACTTCGTATTTTTACATGAAAAAATGCATGAAACTTCTAAAATACAGCTTCTGAGTTTTATATGCACTTAAATGTTTTCTTGTATGAAAGTATTTTTACATTTAGATTTTTAAGCCAACTGAAATGCTCTTTCACTTAGAGTGTAAGGAAATCACCTAGTATTTTACCTTATCATTTATCCAATTGCCAACCTTTGTATGTACCACATTAAAATTTGTGTTATTTATTTGGTTAGTTTTGCAATACTGGAGTGTAGAGAATCAGTTGTAATGACTGCAGGCATTCTTGCAAACAAGGCGCTTTGTGGTCCTTGGTGTGACTTGCCTGCAAACAGGATATTCTGCCAAGAGTTCAGGAACAGAATGAGAAAGAACATTGCTTGTAAAGAAGAATGTTTCTCTGGTCCTGAGAAAGGGCAGAGTTCGAAATGTTTCAGTCCAGATTAGATTAAGAAACTGTTAAAAGAGTGGTTATCTGGCTGTTGCGCATTAGCGAATTTGCCCTAGCCATTGCTGTTGGCCATTTGCCTTCTTTGTCTGTGGATTCATTGCTGTTGGCTATTTGCCTTCTTTGTCTGTGGGGGTATAAAAGGCTTAACCATATGTAATAAAGAGATCATCACCAGGCTGACCTGTGTCTGAGATTGAGTCATTTCACTGGAGACTTAGCACAGGGGTGCTTTATCACTGACTACATCCCCTGTCCATTTTATTTTTATTTTGAAAGGGTCTTACTAAATTGCACTTACTGGCCTCAAACTTGTGATCCTGCCTCAGCCTCCCATGTCCCAGGGAGTGGGATTATAGGCCTACACCACTTGGCTACCACATTGATTTTAAACACTATATTCATCATAAAATAAATCCCTACATACATTTGACTGCTTCTATAAATCTTTCCTAATTTATTGATCTTTTTTTCAATTCTTTTGAAAGATTCTACATATTTTTTTAAATCCTATAAACATTCAGTAGATATGGAGGCAACATATGCTTCCAGTGTTCCAAATAGTACTTGGAAATTTTACTCCTTTTTTCTTTCAAATGAATGTAAAAATAAGTTTCTCAATTTCCACAAAATAATTCCAGTGGAAATCTGGCATGGATTTCAGCAAATATACTTCAAAAGAATTGATAATCAGATTGCTACAGTGATGCAGCCACATCAATGTTCATAGCTGCTCAATTCACAATAGCTAGATTATGGAATCAACCTAGATGCCCTTCAGTAGATGAATGGATAAAGAAACTGTGGTATATATACATAATGGAATATTACTCAGCCATAAAGAAGAATAAAATTATGGCATTTGTAGGTAAATGGATGATGTTGGAGACTGTTATGCTAAGTGAGATCAGCCAGTCTCAAAAATCCAAAGGCCGAATGGTCTCTCTGATAAATGAATGATTATGCGTAATGCTGGGGGGAAGAGTGGCAAGAATGGAGGAAGGATAGATAGCATAGAGGGAAGGGAGGGGTGGGGGCGGGTGGGGGGTAAAAATAATAACAGAATGTGTGACAGATACCATTGCCCTGTGTACATGCATGAATGCACAGATGGTGTGACTCTACTTTGTGTACAACCAGTGAAACAATAGCTGTACTCCAAAAACAAAAAAAAAAGAAGAATACAGTAATGTGTTTAACTAAATAACTAGAGATTTGCATATTAAACATGCTGTTTATCCCCTCCCTGTTTAGTGTTAGCAGATATCTGACTTGGGGAGGCAAGAGAGAAAAGTCATCAGGCTAATAGAGAGTTGGAAGAACTGCTTGAAAGAGAAGCAAATGGAATAGAAAGACCATGAGCTCTAGATTCCTTGTCTCATAGCAGAGTAGATTCCCATGACATAAGGATAAAACCTGCAATGTGTTTATTCTTCTTGGAAGCAATACCCTGGAACACAGTTTTTAAGAGAGCCTTTGGTGAAATTCAAAGAGCAGCATAACTAAAGCCAAACTTCAAAGAAACTGAATAGTCCCGAAAGCCTCAAAGCTACACTCAAACTATGGTGTCACTCAGAAGAGTATAATTGGAGCCTAACTAGAAGAAAAAGAAAAAAGAAAGACCACTAAAATCCCAGGAAAACCAGCTATGAAGCAGTTAGCCTGCCAAAATAACTCAGAGGAAAATATGATCCAATTTCATTTTTTAAATTAGATTTTTTAAAAATCCCACATGGCTCCCCTTGAGGTAGCCCAAGATAAAAACTAGAGCCCTGCCCAGAACTGTAAAATAACATGGGAGAGAGAATTTGAAGGGAACAAATTTGGCACCCAGTCACCTTGAAGAACTGTTAAGCAGTATTTCCTGATTGCGCCATGATAAAATGAACTCATTTTAAATGCATATTTTAATGAGTTTTGACAAATCTGTATACCCCTATAACCACTACTACAATAAAGATTTATTTTAATAACCCCCCCCCAAAAAGAATTGATACTTCTCAAATAATATCATGGCTTCACATCTTGTCAAATTGCAGATTTTTGTGTTTGTGCTGCTTATAAAACCCAGGTTCTCGCCTGAGCTAGGCAAGAGCTCTCAACTGATTATCTTAAATTGATTTGTTTTATAATGTCAAAATTCATCTTCAGAAGCTGGTAAAATGAGATCTTTTTGATGATGTAGAAGAAATGAACAGATTCACAGACATATACAACTTATTGTGTTTGAATCACGAAGAAATAGGACACCAATTTGCAAGTAGCAATAGAATACCAATTGAAAGTAGCAAATTTGAATCCTAATAAAAACATTACCTGTTAAATAAAAACCCAGGACCCTGATGGCTTCATCACTAAGTTCTAAAAAAGTCAAATAAAAACTAATACCATTCTCTTATGTTATTACAAAAATTGAAGAGGAAGGAATTTTTGCAAATATATATATATGAGGCCAGCATTAACCTAATACCAGAACCACAGCAGTAGGAACCAGCTCTGCATTGACTTCATCCAGCTTCAATAGATGCACCTCAACATCACCTCACTTCAGTCCTTCTTCACCTCCTCCTTGATTCTTGCTCTGGGACTTTCCTGACTCTAGAAGAAGATATTGTGAGGACTCTCCTCAGCACTCATACAAATATTAAGGTCTCTGATCCAGTTTGAATTATTTTAGAGAGTAAGAGGAATGGATCGAGGATCATTTTATTGCATATGAAAATGTGGTTACTCCAGTACCATTATTTTGAAAGACTTATTCCACTGAATTTGATTTGCATTTGTGTTAAAAATAAGTGCATGATGTATGAGTGGATCTTTTTGTGCATTCTCTATGCTATTCTGTACTCTCAATACAGATGTCTATTACTGTCTTTAATATCACACTTTCTTGATTATTTTGAGCAACATGATAAAATCTTGCACCACTCTCCTCCACCCATTCTAGGGATCTGCATAATCTCTTTGCACATGATGTCCATATTGTATGTCTTATGAAGCTGTTAATTATCTTTTGGTCATCTCAAGTGTCACATTGAGTATTGCAGCTTGCAGTGCAGTAAGCAAAACTCACAGAATAAGTCTTAAATATCAAGTAAATGTTACATCATAGGCTAATGAGACATGACAAGAGTATGTCATTCACCTCACTTCATGTCATCCTGTAGGCATTTATCATGACATAGCATGACAGGAAGAAAAAGAATGAATATAGTGCAATTATATATATATATATATATATATATATATATATAGAGAGAGAGAGAGAGAGAGAGAGAGAGAGAGGATAACAAGGATAACAACAGATTACACTATATTTCTATAATTGCTCTGGTTTTATTTTTAGTTATGGTTGTTAATTTTTCCTGTGCTTATTCTATAAATTAATTTTATCATAGGTCAGCACATATGAAAAAAATAGTATATATAGTGGTCCATACTATCTCTGATTTCATGCATGCACTGGGGTTACTGAAACATATTCCCTGAATAAGGAGGACACTTGTATTTTATAAAATTTATAAGTGTTAATTAGTGATTTGGTGTTAAGTATTCTTTACATTCTCTCTACCTTTTTATATGTTGGCATTACAACCTATGATGTCACTAACAATCACTTATTAGTTCCATAATCTTTCCTTAGATTCTTTGGGATTCTACATAAACAATCATGTTGTCTACAGAAAGACATGTTTTAATAACTTAATTAACTACATGTGTATATTCAGTCTTTTTTCTTGCTATTTATTACTACTAATAAAAGAGGGTAAATTATCCAAGAATATATATTATTCCTTAAAATAGTCTGAGCCCAATAAAAAGGAACATAAAACTTACTTAAATTTTGGAATGCAGTCAAAGTAACATTTAAAAATAAATTTTATCACTGAATACTTATATTAGAGGAGAAGAAATCTCTAGTCAATCACCCACACTCATAGCTTAAAGAAAGAAGAGTGAATTAAGTTTAGAGTATGCAGAAGAAAATAACACAAATTACAGTAGAAATCAATGAGAATGAGAGCAGGAAATCAGTTGAGAAAATCAAAGAAAACAAAAGTTTGTTCTTTAAAACAAAACAGATAGCTTCTATGCAGACTGACTAAGACAAAAAAGGAGAGAGAATACAAATTACTAAGATCAGGAAATAAAGAGGACACATTACCACAGATACCATAAAGACTGGATAGTACAAGAATCCTGTGAACAATTCTATTCCCACAAATTTGGTAATACAGATAAAAGGGACCAATATTTGAAAGACTAAACCTTTACAAAGTACACTTAAGAAGAAAAAGACAATTGAGCCAGTAAGTGCTAACTTACCTACCAAAACAGAAAGCACTAGGTCCAAGTAGATTCACGATATTTTCTATCAACGTTTGAGTAAATTGCACCAATTCTTTACAATCTCTATCAGAGTTAAAAAATACATAGGGAATGCTTTCTAATTCATTCTGAGGACAGAATTAACATATTTCCAAATATTCCAAGTGCAGTCAAATATGTGTCATGAATGTAGATGTAAAAATTTCCAACAACATGCAGCCAATTGGAATACAGCCTTATATAACATATAAAGATTCGGTATACCCTGATGAAGTGAGATTTTTTTCCCTGTATAGGAGTCATTCAACATTAAATCCATAATGTAATCTATCACATCAGAGGTTAAAAATGAAAAGAATATGACCAAATCCATACATGCAGAACACATCACTTGACAAAAATTTAATTCCCACTCCTGAAACACCTCTCAGTAAGATAGGTATAGATATGAGCTTCTTCAACTCCATAAAGAGTAGCTACCAAAAACATGAAGTTAATGTCACTGTTAATGGTGAGAAAATTGAAACATTCTCACTTAAAACATAAAGAAGATAAGCATATCGTTTATCACCACCACTTTTCAGCATATACTGGAAGTTCAAGACAATGTAATGCGAGAAGAAACATAGATAAACAGACTTTTTATTGGGAAAGAAGTAAAACCAAAGTAAATAAGAAATAAAACTGTGAACATAACATGATTCTCTAAATAGTAAATCCAAAAAGTTCACAGAAACAACAGTAACTAATAAGTAGTTGTGTCTAGGTTGTATGATTCAATGTTACTAGTCAAAAATCAAATTATTTACTATACCAAAAATGATCATATGGAATTCAACATTAATAAGGGTATCATTTATATTTGCATTTTTCCAAAATTATAGTATTTTACAAATCTCATATTCATGAGTAGAAAACATTGTTAATATATCAGCTCTTTTAACCTGACTTACAGATTCTGTGCAATCCTAATAAAAATTGCAGCATGTTATTTCATGTATGTAAGTAAACTTGACCTACATTTTATGGAGAGGCAAGAGACACAGAATAGTGAACACGATATTGAAGGAGAACAACACTACAGACTAACACCACCCAACTTCAAGATTTGCTCTAAAGCTAAAATTTACAGCAATAAATACCCACATTAAAACATGAAAGTCACATAAATCATCTATAATGGTACCTCAAAAATTAGAAAGACAAATACAAAGCAAACCAAAATCTTAGATTTGTGGCACACCTGTGTATCTGCAGATATCTCAGCAGGTGTTATAACATTGTCTCTATAACATGCCCAGTCATATAGTTAAAATTCATTTACAAATGTACCACACAAGGGAGGGTATCCTGGAATCAAAAGAACAGTTATAAGTATTTCAAAAAGCTTGATCTTTGCCAATTATATTTTGAGCTAAAGCAATTATGAATAAATATAATAAATAAAGGAAATTAAACTGAGTGAGATGGTCTAAGCCATATGTATACTTTTGTGGTTGGGATGATAGGGAAGGAAGTGGTTTTCATGGGATGCTTTTTTAGTAGAAACTCTTCTGATTTTCTTTCCTTATGATTAAATTAGCATTGACCATCAATTGGAAATCCCAGTGATAATGCCTCTTAATCTATTTGTGGGACAATACTGGTGCCTAAAAGTTGGTGTCAAGGATCTCTGAACAGTGTTTTTGTTTTTAAACACATAAATAAGCATGGGCTATAGACAATGGACAGAATGCAGGGTAAGCTTAACTTCATTTTGACAGCTTTTCCCTTAGCTTCTGACTTAAACTATTAACCCAAAGCCTGAGATTACATGAGGATTGTATATCACTGTTCTGCAAGATCCAATTTGTAACTTTCTTGGTTACCAAGAGGTTAGTAACTAAAGTACCATTATGGGTCTGCCATTGGGAAGTTTGGCTTATAGCGATTACATTGTTTTCGTTGTTGTTATTGTCGTTAGTTGAGCAGTAGTGGTGTGTTTAGGTTACAGGATTTTTTGTTTGTTTGTTGTTTGGTACACAAATGGGGTACAACCTTTCATTTCTTTGGTTGTACACAATGTAGATTCACAGCATTCATGTAATCATTCATATACATAGGGTAATACCACTCCCTCCATCCCATTCCCTCTATTCTTCTCTTGTCCCCCATCACTCCTCCCCCCATTATATATCATTATCCACTTATCAGAAAAAAACATTTGGCGTTTGGTTTTATGGGCTTGGCTTATTTCACTTAGCATGATATTCTCCAGCTTCATCCATTTACCAGCAAATGCCATAATTTTATTCTTCTTTATGACTGAATAATAATATTAAATTTTACAATAGCTCCCAAATCACCAATAAAATATGTTTCCTTATGGGTCACTGCCTCAGGGTTCACAGTTTTCTTTATTCAAAATGCCCACTTCAGTCATCTGATAAATCTGAACATTATTTCTTCAAGAAGAATCACACACACATGCACTCAAAGACATCATGGAAAGAAAACACACATTTCTTTCATCAAATTGACCTGCATTTTCTTCCAGGAGAACTCCCATTTCACAGTTTCTTTTTCATTTTTCATATCATTGTCTATTTAAATTTAGAACCACACTATATATTTCAGAGCAAGTTCCTTACTAAATCCTTTATCAACTCTCTTAATTGCATTCCAAGAAGACATTAAAAATATTTTAAAATCCCCTAGACTAAGCCTTTATACCACATTTTAAATATTGTCCAAAGAATCAAACATCTGGAAGTCATGAACAGAAAGAGGGAAATAAGAAAGCACGCTAACCTTATTTGTAGCAGTAGCACTGGATCCAGGGACCATGAGCACATTTGTCACTTGAACTGAAACGTAATTATTATCTATGAGTGGCCATACCCTTTCCACTTTGCAAAACTGGAAATGATCTTTGAAAGATATAAGGTGAGTTGCTACCAACAAGTCAAAAAAGGTAATTGGGAGAAGGTTTCTGATCCTCTCCCATAAGTTCTCTGGATCCTGCGTCTGTGATAGTTACAAGGGTCGTGGGTCACTTCAGGGTTGATCGAGAATGTGGGTCCATCCTTAGAGCAATTACTCTGGCTAATGAGGTCACTGATACCTAATACAGCAGAATGGAATACCAGGTTGCCACTGGCAGGCTTTTGAAGTTTGCTGGGTGCAGCCAGCATAGACACAGCAGTGCCTTCAAAATTCAGAGTCAAAGCTGCCAATGACAGAGTTCAGGTATGAAGCCAGGAACACAAAGTCTGTGGCACATTTCTGAATTCCACATTGGGCTGGCTGATGGCAAGGTTCTACAGTGACACAACCACATCAGTGTTTACAGCAGCTCAATTTACAACAGGTAAACAGTGTCACCAACCTAGATGCCTTTCAACAGAAAATGTGATATATATATATATGTATGTATATATATCATATACATTCCATATAATGTGGTATATATATATATAATATTCCATCATATGTGTATATATGATGGAATATTACTCAGCTTTAAAGACAAATGAAATTCTGGCATTTGCTGGCAAGTGGATGGAGTTGGAGAATATCATGCTAAGTGAGATAAGCCAATCCCAAAAAACCAGAGGCCAAATGATTTCCCTGATGAGTGGATGATGATTCATAATGGGGGGGTGGAAGGGAGGAAAGAATGGAGGAAGGATGGATTGTATAGAGGAAAATGAGAGGTGGGGAGGGGGTGGGAGAAGGAAAAATAATAGAATGAGACAAACATCATTACCCTATTTACATATATGATTATGCAAACAGTGTGAATTTACTTCGTGTACCACCAGGTAAATGATAGTTGTGCCCCATTTGTGTACAATGAATCAAAATTTTAAAAATATTTAAAAAGTTTTAGAAACACTACCCTACACAAATCTTATGTGCAGTTCAGATTGAGGATATTGGGTTTAATGGCTGAAGAAAATAGGAAGCTCAGTGAATTATCAGTGAAAATATCTGCAGGTGATATCTCTGGTTTGGTGATCCCTGAAAAGGTTCTTAACACAAAAATAGTCCCACAAACTCAATACATAAGCAAAAGTATGAGAAATCGGGCACATGATTTTCTCCACATGTTTCCTCCTATTGTGATGCCAACACACCATGTCCAAAGGTACAAACTGTTAAAGCAGTTGTGTTAAGTCCCATCAGAAGTGGGGTGAACATCTCAGCAGTAAGACTCCTTGATATCATATTTGTAAACAACCTTCCCACAACTGTTAATGCTCCTTCTATGCATTTTTGAAAGCTTTGTTACATAGTGTTTTGTTTTGTTTTGTTTTGTTTTGTTTTGCTCTTCACTAGGGATTGAACCCAGGGCTGCTCAAACACTGAACCAAATCTCAAGGCCATTTTTCAGTTTTTAATATTTTATTATAGACAGGCCTTGATAAGTTGGAAGGGCTGGTTTGAACACACTATCCTTTGGCCTCAGGTTCCTAAGCTTCAGGGATTATAGGTATGCACAACTACATTAGTAATAGTGGGCTTCATGGTTATCCAAAGGAAAGCAGTGTGTGTGTTTATGTGTGTGTGAACATGCACATTCATGTAATTTATTTTAAGGATAGAGCCCACACAAACCTGGGGAATGTCAAGTCTGAAATATGCAGGGCAGTTTTGCCTACTGGAGCCATGGGAAGAGTAGATAGTACAGGCTTGAGACCACCAGCATTTTGGAGGCACAATTCTTCCTCTTTAGGAGAGTGAAAACTTTTCTCTTAACTATCTACTGACACAAGCAAAGCACATCATATTTTAGGGGGAAATCTACTTCACTTAATTTACTGATTTAAAATCAATATGTCATAAAATAGATTTATACCAACATTCATAACTACTTCTTTGCAAATCCTGATACCAGAACCTAGCCATGTTGACACATAAAATGAATCATCACATGTGATGTGAACATCTGAGGATGAACTTAATTTTAGAAATGTAACATTTCTTCTGCTTTCCCTATACTTCATAAAATGTCATATTCATTTTATCACATCAATATAATTGCATTTATATAAATTCACACATGAAGATGTTTAAATAATTGGTATGACTGAAAAGTGTCATAATTCTGACATACCCTAACATTTTGCATATATACAAAATTACATCGTGAAGTTGGTAATGGAGTGTCAAAATTATTGGTGAAGTCTAGTGAGTTTTTATGCTTGAAAGATTTAAAAACTGTTGTTATTTTACATAATGACAATTTTCTGCCTTTAAACTTGAAGGAATCTGTCTAATCCTGATGGACAGCCAGGAAGTACTAATGAAGCATTGGTCACATCAGGCCCATGACAGATGCTCCCCTGCTGCAGGCATGAAGCAGACATGCCCTTTGCTGCATGGAGATCACAACTTGGTTGGAAATCAGCTATCAACCTGTGATCAGGGCATTCACTGCAATGGTATGAGAACAGGATGCTGTGCAAACAGCAAAACAACTCACCTAGGTGGGAACACAAGGCAGGCTTATTTGCACAAGTGCCATCTGATATCCCTGAAAGATAAAGCAGAATAAGCCGAATAAAAGAGGAATCAGAAGGGCTACTGTGATAGCTATGTTAGAGGAACACCAAGTATGAAATTTTAAAGGCACTAAATTATGACTTTTAGTCCAGCAGTTCTGGAGAATGGAAGGCTTGTATTACTCAGAGGCCAGATGAGACTGTGGAGGGAGATACAGTACAGGAAATGAAGTAGCATATATAGCCTTCAGAGGAATTTCACCTTTATCTTAAGAGCAAAGATAATATCTTGAAGCATGAATCAGGAGAGATGATCCAGTTTTCATCTCAGAATGACACTGTGTTTTTGGCAACTTGGTCCAACATGACATATCTGTACCTATATGGGAAGGTCTCTGTGTCTTAAATTTTTTGTACCATTGCTTTATGTATCTGTTTTGTTTCCACACCATCGATGTTGCCATCACTCTATAGTATATTTTAAGGTCTGGTATTGTGATGTTTTCTGCTTCACTCTTCTGGCTAAGGATTGCTTTGGTTATTCTGGGTTTTCTTAATTTTCCAAATGAATTTAACAAATGCATTTTTTAATTCTATGAAGAATGTCATTGATCTTTTAATTGGAATTGCATTAAATCTGCATAATGCTTTGGTAGTATGGCTATTTTGACAATATTAAATCTGCCTGTCCAAGAACATGGGAGGTCTTTCCATATTCTAAGGTCTTCTTCAATTTTCTTATTATAGTGCTCTGTAATTTTCATTGTAGTGATTTCTGTTAGATTGACACCCAAGTATTTTATTTTTATTGAAACTAATGTGAATGGGGTAGCTTTCCTAATTTCTCTTCCTGCACATTCCTCACTGATGTATCAAAATAGGTTTGATTTATGGGTATTGGTTTTTATAAAACCAATAGGTTTTATAAAACCTGCAAAATGTGCCAAAAACATTCACTGGAGAAAAGATAACGTCCTCAACAAGTGGTGCTGGGAAAAATTGAAAGACACATGTAACAAAATGAAATTAAACTCCTATCTCTCATTCTGCATCAAACTCAACTCAAAGTGGATCAAAGAATTAGGCACTAGACCAGAGACACTGCACCTAAGAGAAAAATAAGTAGTCCCAAATCTTCACCATGTCAGTCAAGGATCTGACTTTCTTAACAAGACTTTGACAGTGCAAGAAGGAAAATCAAAAATCAATAAATGGAATGGATTCAAACTAAAACACTTCTTCTCAGCAAAGGAAAGAATCAATAAAGTGAAGAGAGGACCTACAGAATGGGAGAATGACAATTATCAACAGAATGGCAATTATCAAGAGTACAAGCAACAATAAATTTTGGCGAGGACATGGGTACACTCAGACATTGCTGGTGAGAATGCAAATTGGTGCAACCATTATGAAAAGCAATATGGAGATTCCACAAAAAATTAGAAAGGACTCAGTATTTGACCCAGCTATCCCATTTCTCAATTTACACCGAAAGGACTTAAAATCAGCATATTACAGTGATGCAGCCACATCAATGTTTACAGTAGCTCAATGTACAAGAGCAAAACTACAGACCCAACCTTCAACAGATGAATTAATTAAAAGTTATATATGTATATATATATGTACATATATATATATACATACACACACACACACACACACAAACAACATCTATAGTTATAAGAGAAATGCAAATCAAAACCACCTTAAGATTTCATCTTACCCCAATTGGAATGTCATTTATCAAGAACACAGGCAACAACAGGTGTTGGAGAGGATGTGGGGAAAAGGGTACACTCATACATTGCTGGTGGGAGTGCAAGTTGGTGCAGCCACTCTGGAAAGCAGTGTGGAGACTCCTTAGAAAACTTGGAATGGATCCACCATTTGACCCAGCTATCCCACTCCTTGGCCTATACCCAAAGGACTTAAAATCAGATTACTACAGTGATGCAGCCACATCAATGTTCATAGCTGCTCAATTCACAATAGCTAGAATGTGGAACCAATCTAGATGCCCTTCAATAGATGAATGGATAAAGAAACTGTGGTGTATATACACAATGGAATATTACACAACCATAAAGAAGAGTAAAATTTATGGCATCTGCAGGTAAACAGATGATGTTGGAGACTGTCATGTTAAGTGAGATTAACCAATCCTAAAAATACAAAGGCTGAACGATCTCTGATAAGTGAATGATGATGCATAATGTGGGGTGGAAGGGAGGCAAGAATGGAGGAAGGATAGATTGCATAGAGGTAAGGGAGGGGTGGGATTGGGGTGGGGGTCTAATAATAACAACAGAATGAGACAGACATCATCACCCTGTGTACATGTATGAATGCACAGATGGTGTGACTGTACATTGTGTACAACCAGAGAAACAACAGTTGTATTCCATTTGTGTACAATTAATCAAAATAAATAAATTTTTAAAAAATTAATATATATATATATATGATTGGATATTACTCAGCCTTGAAGACAAATGAAATTATGGCATTTGGTAGTAAATTGATCGGTCTGGAGAATATCATACTAGGTGAAATAAACCAATCCTCCCAGACCAAAAAATGCATGCTTTCTCTGATACACAGTTTCCAATTCAAAATGAGGGGGGGTTAGGGAAGAATAAAGTTAATTTAGATTATGTAGAGGTGAGTGAAGGGAGGGGAGGGGGTAAGGGTGTAGGAATGATACTAGAATGAAACAAACATTATTACTCTATGTGCATATACAACTATATGACTGGTGGAATTCTACATCATGTATAACCAGAAGAATGAAAAATTATTCTTCATTATAAATGATATATCAATATGAATTCTATTTCATGTATAACAAATTAAAGCAAATTTGAAAATTAAAAAAGAATGATTAATTTATAGGGTAAACAAAGAATGACAGTATGGATGAAGCATATTAAAGAAGATGGATATTTAAGGTATGGGAAACAGGGACAGGACCTGAGTCACAACTGGACTATTTAAATAGTTCAGGTGAGATAAGATGTTATCAAGGTCTAGAAATGTGATTTTTGATAAAGAGTGGAGGGAGTAGCAGAGTAATGTTATGTAGAATATATGGGGTGCGATAGATACAATTGGAGTTGATGGTGAAGGAGAAGAATGAAAGAAAGTTTACAGATTTCTGATTGAATCCTGCATTCCTGTTTTTAAAGGTTTTTATTATTTTAATTATTTTTAAAATTTGTTCTAATTATTTATATATGACAGTAGAATGCATTTATGCATTTTGATAAATCATACATAAATGGAGCATAATTTCTCATTTTTCTGTTTGTATGTGTAGGATCACATCAGTCATGCAGTCATATATGTACATCAGGTAATAATGTATGTTTCATCTACTATCCTTCCTACCCCCATACCCCTTTGCCTCCCTGACTCCCCTCTACATAATCTGAAGTAACTCTGTTCTTTCCTAGTCCCCCCACACTTATTGTGAATTAGAATCTGTATATCAGAGGAAATATTCAGCCTTGTTTTGGGGGATTTGGCTTATTTTGCTTAGTGTGCTATACTCCAACTTCATCCATTTACCAGCAAATCCAATAACTTTATTCTTATTTAAAGTTGAATAATATTTCTTCATATATATATATATCCCATTTTATTTATTCATTAATTTGTTGATATATATGTGTGTGTGTATCAACAAATGAATGAATAAATAAAATAGGATATAAATATATCCTATTTTGTTTGGCCAATCATCTGTTTAAGAACACCTAGGCTGATTTCATAGTTCAGCTATTGTGAATTGAGCTGCTATAAACAATGATGTAGCTGTGTCACTGTAGTGTGCTGATTTAAGTCTTTTGGGTATAACTTGAGAAGTGGGATAACTGGGTCAAATAGTGGTTCCATTCTAAGTTTTCTGAGAAATCTCCATACAACTTTCCATAATGGTTGCACCAATTTGCATTCCCACCTGCAATGTATAAGTGTACCTTTTTACCCATATCCTGGTCAACATTTATTATTGTTGTATTCTTGATAATTCCCATTTTATTTGGAGTGAGGTGAAATTTTAGTCATTTTGATTTGCATTTCTCTAATTGCTAGAGATGTTGTACATTTTTTCATATATTTGTTGTTTGTATTTCTTCTTAGAAATTTCTGTTTAGTTCCTTAGCTCATTTATTGATTGGGTGTTTTTTTAGGTGTTAAGATTTTGGTGTTCTTTATATATCCTGAAGATTAATTCTTTATCTCACATGCATGTGGTAAAATTTTCCCCCCTTCTGTAGGCTCTCTATACTTTTGATTTTTTATTTTGTGGAAGTCTTTTAGTTTGAATCCGTCCCATTTATTGATTCTTGATTTTACTTCTTTTGCTTTAGGGTTCTTGTTAAGAAAGTCATATCCTAAGCTGACCTGGTGAAGATTTGGGCCTACTTTTTCTTCTACTAAGCACAGGATCTCAGTTCTAGTGCCTAAGTCTTTGATTCACTTTGAGTTAAGCTTCATGCAGGGTGAGAGATAGGAAATTAATTTCATGTCGTTACATGAGGTTTTCCATTTTTCTCAGAACCTCTTTTTGAAGTGAATATTTTCATTGCATTTGTCTAGTATGATATACCTGTTTTTATGTGAGTTTGTCTCTGTGTCTTCTGTTCTGTACAATTAAACTTACATGTCTGTTTTGGTGAATCCTTTATTCCTTTTACTGCAACATGACAAAGTAAAAGAGAAGAAATGTAGTATGCATGCAGCAAAACATGAAGAGTTTCAATAGGGACCTGTTGAGTCTTAGATGCGTGTGATACATATAAGTGAAGATGATCACCAAGCAATGTCATGCAGTGTACTGGGGATAACTGCCATCTCTGCCTAAGTTTAAATGGTTATCCAAATATTTGACACAGATGAGATTTTCTTGGGGTAAAATACAGAATTATAAGAGGATAGTATTTACAAAATATTTGAGGAACATCACTCTATAAACTATTATAAAGCAAAAATCAATTACCAATTCCTTCCAATGATCAGTCAGGCAGGGAAGAGAAAATCCAGCACACCTATTGTGACAGAAGTAAAAGATTAGTATTTAGGATAGAATTGACTAGTGAAACACACTTAAAAGAAGATGAGAAAAAGTAATAAATAATCATAGAGACTAAAGACACTTGCAAGATTATAGTTATTGTGATAATGATGAGAGCAACTATTGTAGAACATGTAAAGACTCTGTGTAGAGAAAAACAATCATTGTTGCTTGGATTTTCAAGGATACTTATTATTTCTTTTAAATGTATTGGAGACAGATAGTAATATGAATAAACGACACTCTCTTCTCAGAGCTTCCCTTCCTGGGACTGCCCATAAAGTTACAGCAACAGAACCTGTTCTATTCCTTGCTACTGACCATGCAACTTACCACCATCTTTGGAAATCATCCTATTTTGCCTGGATTCTCATCTCCACACACCCATGTATGTGTTTCTCAGCATGTTGTCTTTCTCTGATCTCCACTTGTCTTCTGCCACAATGCCCAAGTTACTACAGAACATGCAGAGTCAATTTCCATTCATCTTCTATGCAAGATGCCTGACACAAATTTACTTCTTCCTTTTTTTTCTCTTGAGAACTTGGGAAATTCATCCTCATGGCCATACCCTATGACTGCTATGTGGCCAACTGCTTCCCCCTGTACTACAACATCATCATAAGCCCCAAGCTCTCTCTCTCCCAGGTGGTTCTGTCCTGTGTGCTGCCCATGTTCTATTCCTTGTTGCTGAAACTGCTCATTCCCAGACTGTCCTTCTGTGCAGACAATGTGATCCCACACTTTTTCTATGAAATTCACACCTTGACTCATATAAATGAGTTGGTGATATTTATTATAGGATGAATCATTGTTGTCATCCTATTCCTACTCATTCTTGTGTCCTAGGCAAGGACCATGTCCTCCATTCTCAAGATCTCTTCTGCCTGAGGTATCCTTAAGGCCTTCTCCACTGGCTACTCCTACTTTTCTGGTCGTTGCTCTTCTAGCCTGCAGTCATTTGTCTGTACTAATGTCTATCAGGTAAAATATCTACTGTGAAAGATAGTGTCATGACTCTGATATACATGGTGGTGACTCAGTGCACTGCTTCATCTATAGCCTAACAGTGACATGAAGGAAGTCCTTGAAAGGGACCTCTTTAGGAAGAAAATCCCCTCCTCTGTGTGAAGAGGTTTTAACATAATTGTTACATTAATATTGCTATTGATAATAGTATTGGAATATATTCCCAGACTTTCTCTACCATGGGAACTTCAGTTTAAGTGACATAATACATAATTGTTCAACAGTGAAAAGAAATGAGTTTTGGCTGAGTAGTGAACTAGGGAAGGTGATATTGGGGACCGGGCTTTGCATTCCTCTTTGTCTTTCCCAGGTGATCCTGAAAAGCCTATGACAAAGCTACATTTTATTAGTAGTTCTTACATTCTTAATTTTTTCCTAGGTCTTTCAGTTTCATCTCAATCTGCTTTGATTATGGTATCACTTTAAAATAGGGCTTCATAATCTAAGATTGATACTCAATAACTTCCCAATATCTCAATCTCCCAACTGATCTCTAGTGTCTTGTACAATATATTCTGCACAAATTGCATCATCATTTAACCTCCTAACTTTCCTACCCCCTTATTTATTTTATGTCTACATTGAATTTATTCACTGTCCTGTCAATAACTTTTTCTAACTCCTTGTTTAATCCTATCATCCAACAATTATGTGTTCACCTGTAATTAACTAATCTAGGAACCCTAAAATTTATTGACCCATGATGGGGCAAAATGTAGAGGCTGTGGGAAATTTTCAGTTTTAAACTTTGCCTCTCTTTTGTTTGGTATTTTGAACTTGCAGACGTTTCTTGTATGTTTTCATTGTACACCCATGGCAATGCAATGGAAATTTTCAATGCCACTCAGTGGGTCAGTTGTTAAGGCTGTGAAAGATCAGAGACTGAAGATTTCTTTACACCTCCAAATTAATGATAGCAACTATGCATTTTAAAATTTTAGCACCATCATGTCATGGACTCTTCCTGGCCTTTGTCCATTCCTTTCATTAATTGCCCTGTTTGAGTGATGATATTCTAATCCATTTCTTTCATATAGTCTCCTGACCTCACAACTTTATCTGAAGGCCAGATCTTTCTCCAGAACTCTCAGCTGTCTTTTATTTTTTTGAAAAGGTTTTCTTGTTACATTTTTTAATTTTTTTCTAATTTGTTCTTTTCAGGAATACATTACAGTAGAGTGAATTTTGACATAGTAAACACACATCAAGTATATCTCACTCTAATTTGAATCCCATTCTTGAGGGTGTACATGAAGTGTAATTTCACTGTTCATGTATTCATATATGAACATAGGAAAGGTATGTCCAGTTCATTTCACTGTCTCTTATTGTTATTCCCACTCCTGTTCCTTCATTCACCTTTCTCTAACTCACTGAACTGCTATTCTCCCTCCCCTTGTTGTGTGCTGGCATCCGCATCTCAGAGACATTTGACTGCTGCCTTTTTGGAAATGGCTTATTTCTCTGAGCATGATAATCTTCATATCCATTCATTCACTGGCAAATGTCATAAAGTCTCTCAGTCACAACTCTGACTCTTGGGACTACTTGACTCACAGAAGAAACTATACTGTGCCAGTGCTGTTGGGCACCCAGGTGCCTCTAGCTCCACTCATACTTGGAAAGAGCTGTAGATAAATATGAGATGGAAGGTCTTAGGCAGAGTTTCTATTTATGCTAATGAATGTCAAGTGGTGTCTCTTAGAAAGGATTATAGGGTTCAGTTTATTGGGCATAATCTTGAGGTCCAACCATATGTCTTCTTTTAGCACCTCATTCAACCATGTCGTTACCTGAATGCAAATCCTTAGCCCCAGTGATTCCACAGTCAGCGAGTGGCAAAGCTGACACCACAACACACAACCTTGTATCACTGTGTATCTGATAGAAAAAGGGACTGGACATCCTGGGGCCTATGTTTGGTGGATACCAGGCAACAAGGCCTTGACATGGGCTGGGAGTTACCAGCAGTCAAGACTACTGGTGGGGCCTTGGTCTATGCTATTTTCTGTCAGGAGGGCTCTTCTCTTGGATAGGTCAGTGAGGACTCTAATATTTGAGATGAAGCTTGAGCAAAGAAAATGGAGGGGGAAAAGAAGTCCAAGGAACGGCTCCTCAGTGATCTGCTCTGCAACTCCAGTCTGTAATGGAGTAGAGGCCAGAGCAATGATGCAGTTAACCATCCTCAGCTTCCTTGTTGCAAGTAAACACAGAAACTAGTAAGAGAAAGCTCCCATTTCTCTTTTATTCTTAAGGAAACATGGTTAATAGAAACCTAGGTTCAAGTGATGAAGGGGGGTCCTGCCTATTTCACTTTCCTTACCTTGACCCTAGAAGGTGTCAACACAAACACTGCCTTCTTCATTTGTATCTTAGTCTATAGATATTGCTCTGTGGTGGGGAATGGTGGGGGGGATTCAAGTAGATCTTAAAATTCCATGGGTTGGAATGAACCAGGTCAGTCAGACATGCTCAGCACCCTGGGGCTCTTTCCCCATTCCACTTAATCCTTATCAAAGGCAAGAGCAGGGCAATGAAATCTGCCAAGGCTGTCTGCAGCCAGGTGGAACCCTGTGTACATTCTTCTACCCAGTTCTGATAGCTGTTTTACCACCAGCCCCTCATTGACCCTACCCCCACTCCTCTCCTTTCAGTTGTGTCATGTGTCCTGTTGGGAGGAGCAAGATAACCACCCTCGGGACACAGACATTGGAGTCCTGCCTACCGAAAAGCTGTTGGAACAGTAGCCCTGTCCTGGGCCTTATCAGTGCTCAACATCAGAGGATGTTGAGCCTGGAATTTAATTGCCATGTCTTGATTTTGTGATATCTCTGCTACAAAGGGTGAACCCCTCCTTCCCACTCTTTAGCATGTGTGCCAAATCTCACTTGTAATGGGTTACCCTTCAACACTCAGGCTCAGGGAGTGCTGGCATCTTCATGTGAAGAGATTCCTGAGTGACAGAACTCAAGAAGTGGAGCTTGACCCCTGTGACAATGACTTTTCTCTTTCTTCTTAGTGACGTGATTTGAGGACCCTGACTGCCTATGTAACATAAATAGTGTACATTTAACTTATTGCTATGGTAGTATATTGTATTCGTTAATGTGTAAAACAAATTATATAAGGTTGACAAATGTATATTTTGTTGCTTAAGGTGTGTCTTTGCAGAAATTGACAATAAATTACACATTTTGTGTCCACATGTGCTCAAATGTCTTTGCATACATACCCAAGCCTTGGAACATGTTTCACTTCACTGCAGATTGCATATTAGCTGGCCAATAGGTGTGTTAACTTGGGCTTGAAGAGTTTAAACTTTTAAAACATGAGTCATCAATAGATGAAAACTAACCACAAATTTCAAAAATACACATAGTAATTTCGTATAAAAATTGCAGCTTTCTGTTCCTCTTTAAAAAATCAGATGCTGAATCCACTTCTGAGGTATAAATTCGTTGGATCTCAGTGCAGTCTCTCTTTTTGAGTTGAACCTGAGTGCACCATAGTTTTCACCAACCCTATTGTCCACCTCTGGAATATTTTACTCTTTCTCATTATGTATTTGCATCTGTAGGCATAAATTAAATTTGTGATATTTACTGATTTGTCTCCATCCTGCAATTTTCTTCCTTCTTCCCACTTTCTCAAATTACTGATTCACTTCCTTAAGGAAGGATACTTTCATAATCTTCTGTTACTGTTCTTCTTTGACTCCCAATGGTCACATTCTTTTATGCACTTTGCTTTACACTACTTGGGTCAAGATTTAGAAGTGATAATTTTAAATATATGTTTTTTTTCTTCAGAGGTTTGAAGACAAGGAACAAATCTTTGAATATCTAAGGGGGATTGATTTCGTGATTCTGGGCAAATTAATTCCCATGATTTGCATTTTCTTTTATGAATTATCAGAAATCTAACCCACATACAAAATATGAGGATAATTATGAATTAATAATTGTGTAAGAGTTTTGAAGATAATGGAAGTATTAGAAGTGTGTGTGGCAAAGATATCCTCCCACTCTGAAGGCTCTCTCTTCACATTGCTGATTATTTCCTTTGCTGAGAAAAAGCTTTTTAATTTGATTCTATCCCAATCATTGATTCCTGCTTTTATTTCTTGTGCTTTGGGAGCCATGTTAAGGAAATCTGGTCCTAGGCCAACATGATGAAGATTTGGACCTATTTTCTCTTCTATTAGGTGCAGGGTCTCTGCTCTAAACACACTTCAGATAGAGCACTAATCTCCAGAATCTACAAAGTACTCAAAGATCTTTACACCAAGGATACTAATAACCCAATCAATAAATGGATCAAGGAAATGAACAGACACTTTACAGAAGAAGATCTACAAGCAATCAAGAGATTTATGAAAAAATGTTCAACATCTCTACTTATAAGAGAAATGCAAATCAAAACCACCTTAAGATTTCATCTTACCCCAGTTATTTTGTCTTTTATTAAGAATACAGGCAACAACAGGTGTTGGTGAGGATGTGGGGAAAAGGGTACACTCATTCATTGCTGGTGGGAGTGCAAATTGGTGCAGCCCCTCTGGAAAGCAGTAAGGAGATTCCTTAGAAAACTTGGAATGGATCCACCATTTGACCCTGCTATCCCACTCCTTGGTCTATACCCAAAGGACTTAAAATCAGATTACTACAGTGATACAGCCACATCAATGTTCATAGCTGCTCAATTCACAATAGTGAGATTGTGGAACCAACCTAGATGCCCTTCATTAGATGAATGGATAAAGAAACTGTGGTATATATACACAATGGAATATTACTCAGCCATAAAGAAGAATAAAATTATGGCATTTGTAGGGAAATGGATGATGTTGGAGACTGTCATGCTAAGTGAGATTAACCAATCCCAAGAATCCAAAGGTCGAATGATCTCTCTGATAATTGAATGATGATGCATAATGCAGGGTGGACAGGAAGCAAGAATGGAGGAAAGATAGATTGCATAGAGGTAAGGGAGGGGTGGGGTCGGGGTGGGGGTGTAAGTATAATAACAGAATGAGACAGACATCATTGCCCTGTGTACATGTATGAAGGCACAGATGGTGTGACTCTACTTTGTGTACAACCAGATAAACAATAGCTGTACTCCATTTGTGTTCATTGAATCAAAGAAAATAAATTTTTTTAAAAAAACAGACTCAGAGCCAGGTATGGTGGTGCACGCCTGTAGTCCAAGCGACTCAGGAGGCTGAGGCAGGAGGATCACAAGTTCAAAGCCAGCCTCAGCAACTTAGCAAGGCCCTAAGCAACTCAGTGAGACCCTGTCTCTAAATAAAGTACAAAATAGGGCTGGGGATGTGGCTCAGTGGCCGAGTGTCCCTGAGTTCAATCCCTGGTTCCCCCCAAAAAAACCCAAAAAACAAAAAACAAAACAAAAAACAAAAAACAAACTCAGCATAAAACATACTTTGAAAAACTATATGTACATCTTATTGTAGGAACTTTAAAATGTGTATGTGACACTAATGTTGTTGACCCTTGAACATGAGGACATGCTCTGAGCTCTTTTTCTAATAAAAGTGATGAACTTTTTTGCAAAAGCAAAAAAAAAAAAAAAAAAAGAAAAGAAAAAAAGAAAATGGAATATTATTTAATAACCAGAAATTCAAAAATAAATATGATAACAATGGTAGCAGATGATATTTATTTCAAGGAGATCATGTGGTGATTGTTATACATATGTAGTGACATAGTAGTTCCTAACATACTAGTTCCTAAAAGCAGCACTCTTTGATATCATGCAACCACAGTGCATATTGGGAAAAATGGGGATAGGGGCATAACACTTAGAAACTTTATCAGTGATACATAAACACAAAATGGTTATGTTTAGACCATACTTAATGTAAATGGAAATAAATTTATATATTTCATTTGATAAAGAAAAATAAATGTTATAATACACAAGACATTTGAGCTTGAAAAAGGCCTGAAGTTTGCTGTGGAAGGGGGAGTTGGAAGGGTTGTCACTTAGGAATTATTATGAAGATATAGAGATGTCTCACTGAAATTGGATGGATGATGATAACACCAGATATGGATGGGTGTGGTGGTATCACACATGGTGTGTAGAGGTAAGTGGTAGATGTTCGAGGTGCAAGTGTTTTGTGGGTGTTCCTGTGCAGCTCAATTTAGTTGGTTTCAGTTTTTGATTTTCACACATTTCTCATGAATGAATTGCGAAATCAAAAGTACAGTATGCATTACACTGAAGTCATTCCCTATTTTATCAGTTGTGCTGGTGTCAATTCTAGTGTTGTTTTTATTTTTTCTTCTTGTGTGTGTGTGTATGTGGTACTAAAGATTAAAACCAGGAAACCCTTTTTATCTTGAGGCAAGTCTCACTATGTGGACCAGTCCAGCCTCAAACTTGAGGTCCTCCTGCCTCAGCCTCCAAAACAGTTGAGATTAGAGGTGTGCACCATCACACTCAGGAAAATTCCTTCTTAAAACATGTGTCATAACAGATTTGACTCTATTCTCATTTAACCATCCAAGCAACCCATTAAGACATGTTATTATTTCCATTTAACTTAAGGGCTCAGAATCAGTTCAGTTTGGGACCCAAATCTGGTAGGCTGACATCAACATGAAGATAAGTCCCAGACTACTGCGAGTTCTAGATGCATAGGAATGCTCCAGGTAAAGTGCATCCCAGTTTTCTCTGGTTTCTTTCCCAGTTGACTGTCCCTGTCCTGGAACCCATGTGTGCTGGGGGAATCACACGGATGTTAAACAGCACTTCCTCTGAGTCTGTAGTTTAAGATTTCATATTTCTCAGCATTTTAGATTCCTGCTGTTCTGTCCCCATTAGTGCAAGTGAAGCAGTATCTTTCACACAAACACCTCATCTCTGCCAGTACCTCATAGTTTAGTTTCTTTCTAGGTTCAACCTCTCTTTCACAAACTGACATGTCACTGATGACTGGAAGTTCATGGGGGCTGAACACTTCCATCTTGTATGGGAAAGTTCTGTAGGGGCCTGGAAGCCATTCAGCTAGGCCAAACACTATCTGTCCCTCCAAACCTACAGACCCTGCTAGTGCTTTGAAGTCTCACCTGTTAATCTAGGTATGTGTGTTTAGATGTTCTATCCCACCAGGTGGGCACTCCTCTAGGTGAAGGGCTCTGGCTTAGAACTCTGAAAATCTGTTCATTGACCTGAGGTTCCAACAGCTTGCAGCAGTCATTGGACATCTTAGGTGTGTGCATGGTGTGTGGGGGCAATTATTATGCCTACTACAATGGGAAAGGCTTTGCTGAAGACTATGGTAAGGCTGTGCTCAGGTTTCCCTGAGTCTTATTTTTTGAGTGACTACTGTGTCCAAAGTTTCTACTGAGCAGCGGTGCACTGATCAGACTTTTCTGCCCTCTGGGATTCTGGGTCCCTTAATGACACCACAGTCTAATCCTATAATATTGCACTATGAATTATTAAAACAATCTCATTTGATTCAGGTTCAGACTTGTTTGTTTAAAACATCATATTCAATTGTCAGATGTCCCCATAAATCTTTTGGGATAAGCTGGCGTTGTAGGACCAGACTTTTGTTGGGACACTCTTGTTCACTGAAGTTTACTCAGACTCCTCTTTTTAGCTAGATCTTACCCTTAAGCCCAGTTTTAGCTAAGAGTCCTGCTAAGCCACTTTCAGAATTCCCTACCCTAGATATCCAAACCAGGTGCCCATCCTTCACTCCTAATACCTGACCAAGTTCCTCTCAGCAATTTTCCATCTTAGAAAATTAAGCTGAAATTTGGTTATAAATCCTCACCCTGTCAATGTTCAAGATTGGGTTCTATCTCTTACCCTATCTCAACAGTTTTGAATAAATTCCTCCTAGACTGTTTAAATCTGCTGCAAATTTTCTTTGCTAAGTTGCTAGACTGCCCTCCTACCACTCTGACTCTTCTGGACTTCCACACTAGAGAGGAGAGGGGCTAAGGAGACCCCTAATTTTGGGACTGCCACTTGAAAAGGCACAGGTTAGTCTGAGTACTCTGAGAGGCATTCACCAAGAGATGAGTGACACATTTATCAGGGGAAAACTCATGAGAGTGAGGGAGGTGCTGGAGAAAGTGGAAAGCTGTCATCTTTGAGGCAGGTCTGACCTGGAATGAAGGAGAGATGGAGGACAGAAGCTTGGACTGAGCTGTCAAATTCTAAGATGAGTTCAGCAAGGTTACTGGGGAGTCCTCTAGCTAGAGTTCTCCGCTGAGGATTCCCTAATATTTCTAGATGGAGCCTAAAATTACTACCCTTGCCACACTCAGTCATTGGGTGGCTAGAGTGAGAAGCCTGGCTTTGGTGGATTTCTAGTCCAAACCCAAGGCCCAAGAACTGGCAGGCTAATGATATGAGTCCTGGTCTGAGTCTGAAGC
Organism: Glaucomys volans; assembly: GCA_020662805.1. Taxonomy (NCBI): domain Eukaryota; kingdom Metazoa; phylum Chordata; class Mammalia; order Rodentia; family Sciuridae; genus Glaucomys; species Glaucomys volans. The sequence goes on from JAJEJO010053529.1 coordinate 143,072, forward strand.
CCTGAGAACCAGGAGTGTTATTTGAGGGCAAGAGAAGATTGGCATCTATGCATTTTGATCAGAGACAGCAAATTGCCCCTTTTCCCTCTTTATGCTCCTTCCAGGCCCTCAGGAGATTGCTGATGCCCATTTGCATTGATGAGGGTGATTATTACTGAGTTCACTGATTCAAATGCAAGTCTGTCCTGGAAGCACCCTCACCCAAAAATAATGCTTTCCCACTTCCTTTGGCACTCCTTAGCTCAGTTCAGTTGACACATAAAACTAACCATCACACAAGTCAGATGCAGCTCATATGTCATGAATCCAGTCCTCCTCTTGTATTGCTTGTGGAATGAGGTGGGGGTGTTGGTTTTAGTCCTGGCTCTAATCCAGGAGTGCCTCTCTGCACATCTTCTGGGGCTTTCTGGCTGGTTTCAGAGTCTCTGATGGTTCTCTGAATTAAGAATTTGATTTGGTGGGCAATTGTTATGGTTTTGTATCTCCCCTCAATAATTTACTGGTGTACCTTGAAAGGCACTGTTTATGGGAATCAGATAAATTCCAGAGAGAAAATACAAGATAGTGATAGCAGGGAAGCTTCTCTAGCAGTTCAGTTGTAGGTTGCACAAAAATTACCCAGAAAAATTGTTAAAGTTCAGATTTCAGGCACCTAGAGTATATAATTCAACTGGTCTGGGTGGGCCTCAGAAATCTGTATTTTAAACAACAATGGGGGAGTCTGCTGCAGTCTTTCCCTGAACTAGATTGCAGTCTCTATATATCTTATTACAGTAGCCTCAGGCCCAATGAGAGAGGTAAGGCGCAGTGAGGGTACTGGAGGTAGAGAGATGTGCATCCCCCCCACCAAAGGGGATCCTCAGCACTGTTAGCATGAATGTGAGAAAAATATCTGCCCCAGCAAGACATGGGGTCTTATTGGGTAATGAAAGGGAGTCAGTAAGGGAACAGAATAGAGAAGAATATATAAAATATGAAGCTTGAATGAGTAGTTTGAGATGAAAATGGATGATGTCTATAAGAATATCAGGGGCATCCATTAATAAGGAACATCCAGAGAAAAGATGAGTTTAACCCAGGAAACAGAAGGAATCTGTTGAGAAAGAAAAGCAGATACCTAAGGAATTAAAAATTAAATTAAAATTAAAATATTGCCAGAGCCTCTTCAAACCATTAGAAGTTATCAGAGGAAAATTGTGATATGAGATAGCAGTATCCTAGGAGCAGAAAAGCAGCTGGAAGGCACTGATGCTCACACCTACGGGTGAAGGGTTTCCTATTGCTAATGATGCTAGAAGCAGAATAAACCAGTAACTCCAGTAGATAGACTTAAGAGTGCATTGACAAATTGACCTAATCCACTGGAATAATAAAACAAAACAACACATTTGAAAGAACTAACAATACTACCTGCTCTATAATTAGCTCCACATGAAAGCATATAAATGAGTGATTATGCAGACACTAGTGAGACCATCTTAGGAAAGGCAAAGTTGCATTATAAGAAATTATCCAATGATAGGATTGAGGGAATTTTACTGAGCCCCCCTGCAAGACATTACTTTAGAGGAAAATAAGACTATCAAAGGTATTTATGATCTTTTTGTAAAATGCCAATTGCTTTGTTTTATAATCAATTATCCTAATAAGAAATCTGAGGAAACAGTCCAAGAAAAATGGTCAGTGGAGGTCCAGATGAAACCCACCTGTGCTACTTAAAATTTAATAGTGTAATATAATGAAAAATTTTATTTAACTTTTTCAATTGTATTTTAAACTAAGGAAAAGTGTTCACAATCCCAGGAAAGGTCAAAACTTTAGCAGATACAAGCAGCAATAACTTATTACAAGGATGCAGCAATATAAAATTATTACCCTAGATTTTAATGCAAGACTTTTGTTATTGCCAGCCAGTACCAATAAGGAAGGTTTTGTTGCAGGGCTTGAAACCAGACCAAAGTACTTTAAGCCAAAAAAAGGGTGCATTCTTAAAAATCTACAGAGATGGCTATTTTACAGTCAAAGAACACACAAAGGACAGCAAAAACTGTCAGCTCTCTTGCCTAACTGTGTGTCTTTTTGTTTATTTTTGGTAGTACTAGGGATTGAGCCTAAGGCCTTGCACATACTAGGCAAGTGCTCAACCAACTGATCCACATCCCTTGACCCCTCTTATCTCTTGCCTCTGCTTTCAGTTTTTCTCTGTGCAGCCCTCTTTCTTTACTTTTGATTGGATTGCTGGCCTTTTCTATATAGATTTGTGATAGGTTTTTGTTTAACTTTATTCTCTTCCCTAAATTGTCCTATCAGTGCCTAGACAGTGAAAGTGGATTTAGGCTCCTTCAACGTTCCCTTAGCCAGGCAGCAGAATGTTAGGCTTTGTCAGTAGATGGTGCAAGAGAGGCCCTGCAGGATGGAAAAACTTGCTTCACTGGTTATTTTGTGCTTGCTTGGCAAGGCCTTTATGCTCCCTTGGCAGGTTTCTGCAGTGCATACTGTATCTGGAGCTCTGGCTTCTGCCTTTGGGCACCTCCAGGACCAGGTTCTGACTATGCACTCAGGTTCTGTAGCATGCAATGTCTGCTGCACTGAAAACCAGCAGCACTGAAAGGCCAGAAAGGTAGTTTCTCCTGCCAACAGCTCTTCCTTGCCCCCACCCTCTCAGTGTCCAGGTGGTCTTATAGTGGAGTGCCTCTAGTAAAACACCTAGCTATGAATAGAGGGTGGATTTTCAGTCAGCTCCACTGGCATGGTGCCATAATGACTTTCCCATCCATTGGACTGAGACCCATCAGGGCTGGATCTTCACCTTCACTTGTTGGCAGCTCTTCTGTGGGTACTCCATCACAGTCAGAGAGATAATGGCTCTTTCCTATTTTTTCCATTCTTCTATTCTTTAGTGTTCCCTTCACTTACTAGTATTCAATCCCTGGTATTATTGTTTGGGTGTAAGGTGTCCTGCAGAAGCTCAAGTGTGAGACAATATAAGGTTTAGAGGGGAAATTATTGGGTTATTAGAGCCTTAGCCCAAGCAGTGAATTAATCTCTTGATGGGATTAACTGAGTGGTAACTGAAGGTGAGAAGGGTGTGACTGGAGGAGTTGGACATTTGTGGTGTGGCTTTGGGGCATGTATTTTGAATTTGGTGAATCAAGTCTCTGCTGTCTGATCATCATTTGAGCTGCTTCCCTCCACCACACTTTTCTCCCTTGATGTCCTGTCTCACCTCCAGTGCCATGGAATGAAGCTATCTATGCACCAAGACTTCTGAAATTCTGAGCCTTTAAATAAACTTCTTTTCTTCTCCTAAAATTGTTCTTTTTGGGTCTTTCAGTCCCAGCAGAAAAAAAACTACCTAAACACTTTGTTACTCTAATTCCCTGTTAATTCTTTATGTTAAAGCTTCTACTTAAGTTACAGTGTGGTTTCTCTCTTCTGATTGACCACAAAGATATTCCATTTCTCTCAGTGTCTCTGGCAAGAAGTCTCTTTGAAACATACAAGGCCTCATCTCTCACCATGAAAAGTTCATCCAGGGCCAGCATTTGGTTCTACTCCAGAGTCTCATGGACTGGAATTTGGTTGGCCTCAGAACGTTAACCCTATCCAGCGCATTAGGATATGTGGCTGTTATAAGTAATCTGGTGGGTTATGGGGATGTTAAAGGGTCATTTCTGCAGGATTTCAGGAGGTGTCTACTACCTAATCTTATTCACTAAATATAAAAGGGGCATAAGGGAAACTGATTTATGTTCGTAATCTAAAAAAGTATCTGACTCTTTAATGAACATGGCAACATTAGCAGTGGTTGTGAATTAATAATGACGGTAGAGCCTCCTTCTGATTACTGTTTTCATAATGACTTTCTTTTTCTTTCTTGTTTTTTTTTTTCAGTACTGGAAATTGAACCCAGAGGCAGTCTACCACTAAAGTTCATTTGCGGCACCCCCTCCACTTTTCACATTTTTCAAATTTAGAGACAGGATCTCTAAATTGCTACATTGCCCAAGCTGGCTTTGAACTTGTAATTTTCCTGTCTTACATTGAATAACTAGGATTACAGGCTTGTACCCAGCTGTCTCATTATGTTAATATTTGCATAGATGTTTGACAGGTTATTTAACAAGTTTCTTCCAGTCTTTTGTAATGGCCAGCATTACTGCAAAGAGCATTCCCCTATATAATATCTTTGTTCACAAAGGCAAGCATATCCATATGATAAATTCCTAGAAGTGGTACTACTGTGACAGAGGACATGTGTACTTTGAATATATTCAGGATTTTGTCAATTTGTCCTTAAAACTAGCTGTATTAACTTTTCCCTCTACATCAGTGAGTGAAATTCTGCATTGCTTTACCCCTAATGAACCTCAAAATTCTTGTCTAATAGGGGAAATGTGGTATTCCACTTTGTCTTTAATTTACATTTTTCAAAACTCATGGAGAAAGTTGAACATCTCTGTTGAAAGGTTATTTGCATTCTTTTCCAGTGGAATTGATAATGCCCTTACTCACTTTCAATTGGGATTTATTCTTCTCCTTACTGGTTTGATTTGCAATATTAAGGGAATTATCTTTTTGTAGTTTGAGAGTATTCCCTCACTTTTTTGAGTTTTTCTTTGGATTTTCACATTCTGTGTGAAAGTGAGTTCTATCATCAAGGAAGATATTCAGCTACAGAAATAAAAAGCCAACAATGTCTTTTTAAAAGAGGGAAGAATATATATTTCCCACCCATGAGCACACCTTCCTGGGTTATCTGATTCTGATTATATGGTGTAAAGGTTAATTAGGTCCAGCTGTAAAGGTTAAGAGGTCAACAAATAAAAGGGCAAGAAAAACAGGATGGTGAACAGCAAGAAGTTGCTCCCATGGGAATGCCAGTCCAGTTTTATCATCTACTCCAGGGTTACATCAAGTTATATTAGGTTACATTAGTGCAGTTAGCTTTGCACATGTGCAGATCATATAACTTGCTTGTTTCTCAGAGTCCACTAGTACCATATGTTTTTGTAATAAGATAATGTCTCCAGGCCTAAAGGACAGAGGATTTGGGAAGTGTTTCTAAGGCATTCAAACAGAAGGCCTTCGTGTCTGAAGAGTTTGCTCACTTAAGGACATTTGCTCCTCTGTACACTGACTGGTCTGAAAGCTCTACATCTCCACTTTTTTGTTTTGTATTTCCTTTTTAATAGACACGGTTTGTCTTCTTCTTAAGAAAGGTGGACAGAGAATGCAAGGCAGACATTGGCAAAAATAAAGTGTGATAAGGTATGTATCAATAAAAATCCTCCAATGAAAATCTGTTTGATCCATGTAAAATTTGGTAGGAACGAGGTTAACCAATCTAGTAAATCCCAACCTCCATATTTTTGTCACACCTTCTTTCAATGTGTTTAAGGTGATCCAGTTCCTTTTAAATGGAGTTGCTTTTATCATTTAAATTGAAATAACACAATATTATTAAATTTCTGGCATCCCTTATGATGTGAAAACAACAAATAATCAAATAATCAGTAGCAGCCCTAATATCTAGAATAGTTCTAAAAATATGAATTTTCAGAATTATTAACAATTTCTGCTAAGTGGACCCAAATATTATAATGAATGCAGGAAGAAAGTCAAAGATGGAACAGGAGAATAGGCTTTTTTTTTTTTTTTTTTAACAGGGGTACTACAATCAGGTATACAATGGAGAAATAGTACAGTAATTGCTAGCACAGTTGTGGAATTTTTGATAAGTCTTACAAACAGAGCTGTAATGAAATTGTCCAGTGTATATGTTATACCCATATAGGCTAACAATTGTTTATCAGACATTGTTAAACTCTTTATATCCACCTTACTCACTAGATGATTAGAAGGCCTGGGGTCTCTTAGGTCTCTTGTTCTTGTCAGTGGTTTCTTCTTTGAATCAAGGTCCTCTTCATTCAGGATCAAGTGGAATTTGGGAATAGGATTGTGAAGTTCTTGATGCCAAGTCATGATGATTGATGAGTCTCACACACCTGTCAGGAATCCAGACAGGAACCTTAGGAAGAATTTTTCTTTGATATCTATCAGCAGGACCATGATGATTGAAAACAGGAACTTTGAAGGCAATTATTCCTTGATCATCAAGAAAGAGAGGAATAATGATAAAAAATAAACTCTTTTAGGTCTATTAAATATAAGGAAAAATCCCAAGGAACTATATTAGGGTTAGGTAATCCACACTGAAGTGTACCCATATGTTGTGTGCATTTATTTATTTCTCTTAAATCTTCTAATAATCACCAGTTACCTGTTTTCTTCTTTATAATAAAAATGGGCATATTGCATGGACTGGCAGAAGGTTCAGTATGTCCCAATTATAAATGTTGAATAAATGCTTCTGTGACTGCTGACTTCTGTTTAGACAATGGTCATTGTTCTACCCAGACAGTAGTGGTGACCTTCCAAGACAAGGCAGTTGAATCTGCATAGGCCCCTAAAGAAAAGGCAATTGCATAGGCATTTGTAACTTGTGTAAGATGTTTTTGCCCCATTTAAGAAAGGGAACATCCATAATATATGGTTGAATATGAGTAATAGCTTGCTTGGATTGAAAGTGGAGGAGCACAACAACCATAGACAGCTGTTCCTTATTGCCTCCTATGCCCCAAACTGTGACATCAGCACCAGTGTCCAATAGCCTTGTGATTGGTTACTTACTTAAACAAAGGGTTAACTTTGATCTATTTTCATTAATAGGTAAACATGCCCCAATGATAGTGGAACCAAATCCTGTATCCACCCTTTCATTTAGGAGTTGTTGGAGAATAATATAAAGAATCACATTTTATTCAGCAATGGAGAATAATTTAGGAGGATTTAAGGGCATGTGAGACCAAACTTGAAAGTATATTACACCAGTATAATCAGAATTGATTAATCCAGAATTTATAAATTTTCTTCTTTAGCGCTGTGGAAGTGGGCAAAATTAAACCAAAGGTATATTAGGGTAGAGGTCCTTGAATTTCAGTACCAATTTTATACTTCCCAAGGAAGATATATTTGAGCATGCTCAGTAATAATTAAATCTATCCTTGTGTTCCTTCTAGTAGCATGAAAGGATTTGTGGAAGGAGCTTCTGTTTGCAACATTTGTGAAGGACACATCTGCATCTGCAAGTGAAAGCATTCCCCCTCCTTTGGCCCTGGGTTGGGCGGTGACCCATAATTTGTCCCCAACATGTCTGTTTTAGATCTGCATTTATTAACCCAATGAAATTCTTTATGACATATTGGACATTTCTTATTGGGGCAATTTTGTGGTCTTTTTCTAAATCTTACAATCCTTTTGAAGATGGCCAGTTATTTTACAATTCTAAAAATGTTTATCAGAGGGCTTTAAAGTAGCAACCAGTAAAGCCACTTTATGAGTCTCAGTTCCAACACTCTGGCATGCCTTTAATAAATCATAAGTTGCAGTATCTGCTTTATGGTAAAAAGATTTCATTACTTCCTTTCAGTCTTGGTTTGCATTTTCATAAGCCAGTTTTTTGGTCAGCATATTGGTAGCCTCCAAACTGTCTACTTGTCTTTCAATAGCTTTAGTCAATCGGTTAACAAAATTTATTAAAGGGCTTTTCTTCCTGCAAAGCATTTTACAGAGTGAGACCAGAAGGCAGCCAGTCACCTGCCCTAGAGAGCCACCTCAGATAACACCAACCCTCCGATTTCTCAACCTTTTCTCCTTGGTTATACCAAGTGAACAGAGCATGGATGAAAAATTACCAGTTCTAAGTGGGAGCTCATTCCAATAAGGGTTTCCAGTATGAGGCAGCGGTGGCAGTCATCAGTGCTTCCCCAGCGACCTGGATTTCCTGAGCATTGGCATTCCTGTAGATGAGCCAACACTCAGCAACTGAAAGGTTATATCATTCTTGTGAATATGCTGATGCAGATATTATTTAGCAAGTTTGTGAAGAAGAAAATGCTCAGCAGGTTTCATGGCATGCAATTCAAAGTGTCAACTGCAGTAGTCTTTTGAATTAGGAGCCTTCTGGGTTAAACCCCCATGCTCTCTGCTAATGAAGTGAACTTCTACAACTGGGCAGGTTCCAAGTCAACCTCAATACCTCCTGGAAAACTGAAAGGTGAAGACAGGAGAGAACTGTCCTTGGCCCTGCATTTTCTCAGTCTCTGGTGCTTTGCTTTGGGACACATATAATTTTATTAAAGAATTGTGTGTGTTGGTGCTGCACAAGTAGTTTAGCTTTTGCTACCTCTCATGAAGCATAGTGGGTTTATAAAACCTGGTTCCCCTGTATCATTGGAGATCCAGTCTCAATAGTAATGAAGCATTTTTATAGACATTGGTTATTTTGATGGATGTCCTTGAGAGATGCTGGGTAGAATTGGTTGAAAGATGTGGTGTTCTGGTCTTCAACATGGTTTGGGAGTTCATTGATTGTACTTTGTATCCTTAGGGTGACACAAGTACTGCTATTTGAAAGAACTCACATTGAGAGATTGAAATCAGAGATGTTAGGTATGTGTCATGTTTGTGGTGGATATAAGCAATTCCAAGACCAGGTAAAAGAAGGATTTTGAATTTTGGAAAGGCTTTAGCATCTAGTCTTCCTCTTAAGTAATTCCTATCTCACCCTGCAATTTTCTTAAAAATTTTCTGTTCTTGAACTCCATATTTCTCTCATAATAGTTCTTCATGCTTGTATTTTAGCAGAGATGATTTATTTAGTCCCACAAGAATGTCAAATTTAAGCTTGAACCCTTAGGGGAAAAACCATCAATGCAACTTGGATTCTTCAAAATTCAGTGCCATTCTTCTTGCATGGCACCTGCCATGAGACAAGGCAGGCTAGATACACCTGCATGAACTTCCTATTTCATTGGAGTGTAAATTTTCTTAATAGTTTCTAGTTATCTTTTGTTTTTAATTGTGTACATTATGATATTTCCTTTTTCATTACATATTTTGTAATTTGGGTTTTCTCTTTGTTAGTGTGGCTAAGGTGTTTATCAATTTTATTGATTTTTTCAGAGAATCTACTTTTTGTTTACAACCTCTTTTATTTTGATTCTCATATATTCCATATAATTACTATTTGGATGTTTGTAAAACCTTCCTTAAGCAAATTTGTCAGGTCAATTTTTCAAACAACTCAAGATGATTGCTACAACTTTTAGGAATATAGAACATTTTAGTCAAGGTACATACTTTTGTAAGACAAAATGTCATTGCACACTTAACACTCTACAATACAGTGTAAACATATATATTTTTTTTTTGGTACTGGGGATTGAACCCAGGGGCACTCCACCACTGAGCCACATCCCCAGCTCTATTTTGTATTTTACTTAGAGACAGGGTCTCACTGAGTTGCTTAGGGCCTCGCTAAGTTGCTGAGGCTGGCTTTGAACTCGCAATCCTCCTGCCTCAGCCTCGTAAACATATTTTATATGCTAAAGGAATTGAAAACAATTTTGTGACTTTAATGTGCTGTTTATATTATTGTCCTGGACTGGAACCAAATACACACTATCTCTGAGGTATGCTTATACTAGGGTCTAGTGGGCTCTTCCAGAAACCCTTGAAACAGATAGCAAACAAAAATTGATTATATCATTTTTCACTGTCCCTACCAATTATGCAGAAAGGGTAGCTGTATATACTGTCATAAGCTAGTTGCACTTTGTGAATATGCATGAAAACATGCTACATATTATCTTTACTTTCACACAGTTCCAGCTTTAAATTCATGGTGCTACCCTTAATAATTTTGAACTATTATGTAAAACAAAGAAAAACAACCAAAACTGACTTGTTGTAGGTGAGTAGTGCATTACAGAACTTAGTGCCAAGCCTATCCTTTGTTAGAAGAATAACCGTTTGGATTATTATAGTTATCTGACTTCAGGACTTTGCCCAGGTAGTTTGGTGGTAGTGGGAAGCAAGGATGAATAAAAATCTGAAGAGCATATGATGAAGACTAATTCTTTAACTGTAAAATAAGCACCTGAGCTGGAGCAGTGCTGCTAAAAATTACTGCTGTGAGCCATGGTATACTCACACTGAGCTGAACAGTCCCAAATGAACATATTCAGATTAAGAATATGAATATTCATTATACATTCTCCACAATCTCATGTAGCAATATGACTTGAAAAACCAGTTACCAACCAAAACCTAAAATTGGATGTTCATTGACAAATTTCAGAGATACCAAATCAAAACTGGAGACACAATTCAGTTACTGAATGTTTTATAATATTGATTTTATTTGAATATTAAAAGCTATCTCAATAAAAATATAAATAGTAGGGTTGGGTTTTTGGCTCAGTGGTAGAGCACTTTTGCCTGGCATGTCTGAGGCACTGGGCTTGAGTCTCAGCACCACATAAAAATAAATAAATAAAATAAAGCTATTGTGTCCACCTACAACTAAAATACATATTTAAATATATATATAGAATAAACTAATTATTCAAACTTAATCAAAATGTTATAAAATTTGCCCCAGTGAAGGTCTGTCTTAGTAAGTTAAAATGACTGATGAGGACTAAAAGCTCAATATGTGAAACAAGCAACAATCCATTAGAAATGGAATACAGAGGTGACAGATTCCTAGAGATTGTACCACTTTATTTCATGTTCATATTTCTAAAATTTTCCATTATTCAAAATTTTTGGTACTTTACACCCTTTTAAAATTATTGCTGAAACCAAAATAAGTAATTCAAGTGTTTCCCATATTGACAAATGAATTTCATGGATTTTAATTCAAAGGTCTATTGGAGAAAAAAAAAAAAGGAGTATTTTTGTTGGATGTTTGTTTCAAAGGTATTGAAACAAAATCAGAAAACAATGTTTCAAAAATTATAGTAATAAATTTTGATTGAATCTTTCCTCTTTTTCCTAGGCATTATTACAGTAGTGAAGTCAAACAAATACAGGAAAAGTCGTACTTCCTACTTAAAAGTGGTCATATAGTTCACTGTGGGACAGCTCAAGAGAAAGGAAGTTACATAATTGATGCTGCCTTCTCCCATTTCATCCACAGGACTTGCTGTCCACATATCCAATGGGTTTTGTTTTTTACATTTCACTTATTTCTAGAAAAATAAACACCAAACAAAAGTTAATGATATTTCATTTATTAAATTTTATAGGAACTGCACTTGTTATAAGAGGACATTTTCTAATAATCCTTGTCAAAGAATTTCTCATGGTGTTTATCTTCATTTTCTGGCAGTGTTAGTTGTAACATGGTTGAATACCTAGGTCCAAGAAGGTCTTTGAAATATTTGGGGAACAGTTTCAACCTCATGCCTTTGTTTATAAAAGCATTGTTTTTAATTATTTTACCTAGCTATATTAGTTTTCTATATGTTGACTATTACACTTGTAGCAAACACCTAATTTGAATTTACTGTGGTCATAAAAAATCATGAATTATTTCCAACTTGCTTACTTTCAAAAGTCTTAAGTGGTTGGAATTACCATGTTATATTAAAATGTTTGCAAATATATCTTAAAGTAGATGTTGTAAAATATCTTCTACTTGGAGAAATTTATCATATATTTTCAGCTTATTGGTTGCAAGATATTCTAACATTTAGAACTATAAGCCATTTTAAATTTTACTTCTTATGATTTCATTAACTCCCCCCGCCCCCCTGATATTCTTGCAAATACCATGGCCAAAAACAGAGTCTAAACTAAACTGGCAAAGACAAAAACAGGAAGAATAGAGTTGACAGAGTCAACTTTCATCTCTGGGAATGAGAAGGGTAACTGCCTTTTTAAAAATCATCACTGAAACTGCACTTTGAAAATATCTGCTGAATTTCCATCATGCCATTAATGTGAAAATCACCATGGCTTTGGAGTTTATGGACATACTTAATTCTCATGATGGGTCTGAGACTTAAATATTTAGAAGATAATGAGATGGACCAAATCTCATTTCTTGATGGATTCTAGATAATATAGATGAAAAACAACTAACATAACTTTAAGTGAGGAACTATTTTTTACTCCCTAAATTAATTCATGGATTCAACACACTGTCAATCAAAATTCTAGAAGATTATATTTAGAAGTGATAAGCTGATTCTAACATGCACAGGAAAATACAAAGAAATTTGAATAGGCAAAGCAATTGAAAGAGGAAGAACCTAATCAGAGAACTTGCACTGCCTTAATTGAAGTCATGTTACAAATCTGCAATACACAAAACAATGTGTTACTTGTTTAAAAAGGTTTGTGGATCAAAGAACAGAATAGAGTTTAGAGATAGCTTCACACAGACATGGTCAGGTGGTTTTTAAAAAGGCACAAACTTGGGGAAGAGTCCAGAGGACCAGCTGCTCAACCTTCCCCACATGCCAGAGACCAGGCCTGCTCTGGGCGGGCAGACACAGCAGGGAGGAGCCCAAAGGTCCAGTTTCTCCACATTCCCCACAGGTCGAGCACTGCATTATCAAGCACCTCTCAGGCAACAGACTACTAAAAACTAGGAGGCTTGAACAGTACAGTATAATTTTATTGCTGAACTTTTTAAAAATTGTGTTATGATTATTTCTATTATACATACCATCTTCCCACTTTTTATCTTTTATTAATATCCTTATCACTCTATTGTCCTCATATTTATCTGTTTCCTTGGAGACTCTCTCTTTTCTCATGCTGACAACCTATTTCTTTTAATTGGGCTTTCACTATTCCTACAACATAATACCTCTATAGACTCATTTCCTATCTCATTAATGTTATATTCTACATCCCTCCTCATCCTCTTTTTCCACCATTTGAAATTGTGCTCCACATTATAAACCTAATGGTTTTACTGTAGATAATAAGGAAAATCCATCTCTGTATATTATGACAACAGTTAATATCTAAATAGGGTATATGTGGATCAAGGATGTGTATTGTTTATATGGTGTGTTGCTAACATTAATCTCTTCAAGGTGAGGTATTGAAAATCTGCAGGGACATGATAAGTCTTTAAAGGGAAACTGCAACAGCTCTGGCTCATGCTGTTAGAGGGGAAGATACATGAGCAACAAGAGAAAACAAGGGAAGAAAGTGTCCCAAACAAACCTAGATGCTATATCAACAGAACCCAATGGCAACATGGAGGAAGGAATGTCAGAAAGGGAGTTCACAATGTACATAATTAAATTGATCTGAGAAGAGAACAATGTGATGAGAGAGCAAATGCAGGCTATGAATAGTCAGCTAATAGAGCAATTGCAGGAAGCAAAAAAATCATTTCAATAAAGAGATAGAAATTCAGAAAGAAACAAACAGAAATCCTTCAAATGAAGGAAACAATAAACCAAATTAAAAACTCAATAGAAAACATAACTAACAAGCTAGATCACTTGGAAGACAGAACCTCAGACAATGAAGACAGAATGTTTAATCTTGAAAACAAAGTCAACCAAAGAGAGAAGATGGTAAGGAATCATGAACAGAATCTCCAAGAAATATGGGACATCATGAAAAGACCAAATTTAAGAATTATTGGGATTGAGGAAGGCACAGAGACACAAACCAAGGGAATGAATAATCTGTTCAATGAAATAATATCAGAAAATTTCCCAAATCTAATGGATGAGATGGAAAATCAAATACAAGAGGCTTACAGGACACCAACCACATAGAATTACAATAGATCCACACCAAGGCACATTATAATGAAAATACCTAACAAACAAAATAAAGATAGAATTTTAAAGACTGTGAGAGAAAAGCATCAGATTACATACAGGGGAAAACCAATATGGATATCAGTAGATTTCTCAGTCCAGATCCTAAAAGTAAGAAGGGCCTGGAACAACATATTTCAAGCTCTGAAAAAAAATGGATGCCAACCAAGAATCTTATACCCATCAAAACTTACCTTTAGATTTGATGATGAAATTAAATCCTTCCATGACAACAAAAACTAAAAGATTTCACAAATAGAAAACCTGCACTACAGAATATTCTCAGCAAAATATTCCAAGAGGAAGAAATGAAAAACAACAATGCAGCGCCCCAAAGGGAGGAATTACCCTAAAGGAATAGCCAATTAAAGGAGAAATCACATCAAGTAAAAGGCAAAAATAGGTCAAAATGACAGGGAATGCAAGTCATATCTCAATAATAACCCTAAATGCTAATGGCTAAACTAAGCAATCAAAAGACATAGACTGGCAGATTGGATTAAAAATAAAGACCCAACAATATGCTGCCTTTAAGAGATGCATCTCATAGAAAAGGACACCCACAGACTGAAGGTGAAAGGATGGGGAAAAACATACCATGCACATGGACTCAGTAAAAGAGCAGGGGTTTCCATTCTTATTTCAGATAAAGCAGACTTCAAGCCAAAGTTAGTCAGAATAAAGAAGGACATTTCATACTACTTAAGGGAAGCACATATCAGCAAGACATAATGGTCCTAAATGTTTATGCCCCAAACAATAATGCATCCATATATGTTAAACAAATATTTCTCAATCCCAGGAAACAAATAGACCACAACACAGTAATACTAGGTGACTTTAATACACTTCTGTCACTATTGACAGGTCTTCCAAACAAAAAACAAAGAAGCCATAGATCTCATAGATTTAGACTTAACAGACATATATAGGGTATTCCATCCAGGAACAAGTGAATACACTTTTTTCTCAGAAGCACTTGGATTCTTCTCTAAAATAGACCATATGTTATGCCACAAAGCTATTCTTAGCAAATTCAAAAAGATAGAGATACTACCTTCTATTCTGTCAGATCATAATGGAATGAAATTAGAAATCAATAATAAAATCAAAAACAAATTATTCCAACATCTGGAGATTAAATAATACTCTATTGAATGATGTATGGAAAACAGAAGACATCAAGGGGATATTAAAAAATTCATAGAGGTAAAAGAGAACAACATAGAGGTAAAAGAGAGCAACAATACAACATAGAGGTAAAAGAGAACAACAATACAACATATCAAAATCTCTGGAACACTATGAAAGCAATACTAAGAGGAAAATTCATTGCATGGAGAGCATTCAACAAAAGAATGAAAAAGGAACAACTAAACGACCTCACATTACAGCTCAACGCCCTAGAAAAAGAACAGATTAGCACCAAAAGAAAAAGAGGACAGGAAATAATTAAAATCAGAGCTGAAATCAATGAAATTGAAACAAAAGAAATAATACAAAAAATTGACAAAATGAAAAGTTGATTCTTGAAAAAATAAACAAAATTGTTAAACCCTTAGGAACACTAACAAAGAGAAGGAGAGAGAAAACTCAAATTACTAAAATTCAAGATGAAAAAGGAACTATCATGATGGACACTATCGAGAAAAAAACATACTTAGAAACTATTTTGAAAATCTATACTCCAACAAAATAGATAATCTCAAGGACATCAGTAGGTTTCTAGAGAGATATGACCCACCCATACGGAATCTGGAGGACATACACAATTTAAATAGATCAATTTCAAGCAATGAAATAGAAGAATTCATCAAAAGCCTACCTACCAAGAAAAGTCCAGGGCCACATGGATTCTCAGTTGAGTTATGCAAGACCTTCAAAGAAGAATTCATTCCAATACTCCTCAAAGTATTCCTTGAGATAGGAGAGGAAGGGACACTCCCAGACTCATTATATGAAGTTAGTATCACCCTGATACCAAAACCAGACAAAGACCCATAAGGAAAGAAAATTTCAGACCGATATCTCTAATGAACATAGGTGCAAAAATTCTTAACAAGATTTTAGCAAATCCAATACAAAAAACATATTAAAAAGATAGTGCACCAAGATCAAGTGGGTTTCATCCCAGGAATGCATGGTTGGTTCAGCATTCAGAAATCTATAAATGTAATTTGCCACATCAACAGGCTTAAAATTAAGAACCACATGATTATTTCAATAGATGCAGAAAAAGCATTTGACAAAATGCAGCACCCCTTCATGTTCAAAACACTAGAAAAAATAGGAATAGTAGGAACATATCTAAACCTTGTAAAGGCTATCTATGTTAAGCCCTCAGCCAGCATCATTCTAAATGGAGAAAAACTAAAATCATTCCCTCTAAAAACTGGAACAAGGCAGGGATGCCCTCTTTCACCGCTTCTATTCAACATCATCCTTGAAATGCTAGCCAGAGCAATTAGACAGACTAAAGAAATAAGACGGGATTTGAAGAGAAAAGAAGAACTTAAGCTATCACTATTTGGAGATGATATGATTCTATATTTAGAGGAGAAAAAATTCCACCAGAAAACTTCTAGAACTCATAAATGAATCAGTAAAGTAGCAGGATATAAAATCAACACTCATGAATCTAATGCATTCTTATTCATAGCTGATGAATTCTCTGAAAGAGAAATGAGGAAAACTACCTCATTCACAATAGCCTCAAAAAAGAAATACCTGGGAGTCAATTAAACAAAAGAGGTGAAAGAACTCTACAATGAGAACTGCAGAACACTAAAGAAAGAAATTCGTGTATAGGCAGAATTAACATTATCAAAATCGCCATACTACCAAAAGTGCTATACAAATTCAATGCAATTCCAATTAAAATCCCAATGACAGACCTCACAGAAATAGAGCAAGCAGTCATGAAATTCATTTGGAGGAATAAGAGACCTAGAATAGCTAAAGCAATCCCCAGTAAGACAAGCGACAAAGGTGGTATAACAATACCAGACCTTCAACTATGCTAAAAAGCAATCGTAAAAAAAAATGGCATGGTATTTGCACCAAAGTAGGCAGGTAGACCAGTGGTACAGAATAGAGGCACAGAGATAAATCCACATAAATACAGTTATGTCATACTTGACAATGCAGCCAAAAACATACAATGGAGAAAAGATAGCCTCTTCAACACTCCTGTGAAAACTGGAAATCCATATGCAGCAAATTGAAACTAAATTCCTACCTCTCACGCTGCACAAAACTCAACTCAAAATGGATCAAGGACCTAGGAAATAGACCAGAGACCCTGCACTTAAGAGAAGTAAAAGTAGGTCCAAATCTTCATCATATCAGCCTAGGACCAGACATCCTAAACATGACACCCAAAGCACACAAAATGAAAGCAGGAGTCAATAATTGGGATAGATTCAATCTAAAAAGCTTTCTCAGCAAAGGAAACAATCAGCAATGTGAAGAGAGAGCCTACAGAGTGGGAGAAAATCCTTGCCACACACACATCAGATAGAGCCCTAATCTCCAGAATATATAAAGAACTCAAAAAACTCTACACCAAGAATACAAACAACCCAATCAATAAATGGGCCAAAGAAATGAACAGACACTTTACAGAAGAGGAACTAAAAGCAATCAACAGAGATATGAAAAAATGTTCAACATCTCTAGTAATAAGGGAAATGCAAAACAAAACTACCTTAAGATATCATCTCACCCCAATTAGAATGTCTATTATCAAGAATACAAGAAACAATAGGTGTTGGCAAGGATTGCGGAAAACGTTATACTCATACATTGGTAGTGGGGTTGCAAATTAGTGCAGCCACTCTGGAAAGCAGTGTGGAGATTCCTTAGAAAACTTGGAATGGTTCCACCATTTGACCCAACTCTCCCATTCCTTGGCCTATACCCAAAGGACTCAAAATCAGCATACTACAGTGATGCAGTCGCATCATTGTTTATAGCAGCCCAATTAACTGCAGTTAGATTGTGGAACCAACCTAGATGTCCTTCAATAGATGAATGGATAAATAAACTGTTGTATATATACACAATGAAATGTTATTCAGTCATAAAGAATAATAAAATTTTGACATTTGCAGGTAAATGGATGGAATTGGAGAAAATCATGTTAAGTGAAATAAACCAGTACCAAGAAACAAGAGCAGAATGATTTATCTTATAAGTGGTTAATGACACATAGCGGTGGTGGGGGATGGTACAGGAAGAATGGAGAAGGGATGGATTGTATAGAGGAAAATGAGGTGTGGGGAGGGGATGGGGAAGGAAAGATAATAGAATGAGACAAACATCTTTACCCTATGTATAGGAATTAATAGGCAAATTGTATTCTACTTTGTGTACAACCACAAAGATGATATTTGTACTCCATTTGTGTACAATAAGCTAAAATAAAAAAAATAAAATTAAAATTAAAATAAAAAGACACAAACTCAATGCAATGGAAAGAAGAGTATTTCAAAAAATGGTGATGGAATGATTATTTATATGCAAAAACACTCTATGAGAAACAGAAGCAGGGGCTGAACCCTCCAAACTAGAAGTTCTTGTAATCGTGCACAGGTGAAGCAGCAGGAAAGCATGCACAACCATTCTCCTCCCACCCTTGCCAGTAATAGTGCACTTACCCTCAGTCTGAAGAAAAATATTGTCTGATCTCACCATAGGTGTGAGAATGCTGTTTATGCGCCAGGAGAAGAGGCATGGAGGGATGTGAACCAGGTGGAAACTTCTTGGTGCCACCCATTTCTCACTGCAGCAAGTCACTTTTTCAGGTTCCTATGGCTCCTCCTTTGCTTGTGCTTTCTGCTCTCTGGCCCTTCCAGTGACTTGCACTCTGCAACTTCTTTCAGTTCCTTTGACTTTATTCCTGTGGTATGTGGAGCATGTCAGCTGTAAGGTGGCCCCTACTGATGATGCTCCTGTGTAAGTGACAGCTGTGCTGGGGTGGCACTCAGCAGCTATGACCTGGAGAAAGAGCGGGAGAAAGCAGTGGGCCAGGTGGAGGGGAAGGGCAGGTTCAGGATGAGAGACTGGATGACAGGCTCAGGATGGATGGACAGACAATGATCCTGGGAAAGAGAGGCAGGAGAGGATAAAGCAGACCTAAGAATATCATAATTCAGTATGCCTTGTTGAGGTGTTAAAAGAGGATAAAATCAGTCTATTCCAGGGACTTGTAGGAAAAAAAACTTGGGAAATTTTGGTGTTCCAAAATCAGAATCACATTTTCTTGAAGGATTCATGTGCAAGCAAACCTGAGCAATGACTCAGTTTTTAAAGTTAATAGACATCAATTATTTTTTCAAAATATTGGTTGTGTTTTGAAGTTTTATTTTTTAAAATTTAAGTTAGAGTTTTGAAAACTTTAAAAATTAAAATTTCCAAAATGTAGCTTACACTTGCAAACATTTAGTTTTGGAAATTTAAACGGAAATTTTCTTTCAATTCTGTTTTGTAAGAGCATTTAAACCAGACATTGGGAATGCTCTCAAATTTTAAAATTAAAGATCTTAGATATCATTTTGATCCTTATTGTGCATGTGTATGATCATATCATCCAAATGCATACATTATATATGCATATATGCACATATATCTAAATAAAATTGCTAATATGTGATAAATGCGCACAACTCAACTCATGCAGCATGCTTGTTATGCTTTCTCTGTCTGCACTGGTAGATTTCCTTTTCCACCATCTACCATGCTTACTCTGCATACCTCTGCAGCCATAGGCACACCCCAAGTTTAACCTGTCCTAACACTGCAGACTTAAGCAACCCTCACAGATCCTGTGTACTGCTCTGTGGTTAGTCATGAACCCTTCTCACCTTAGCTGAAGGTACCTTAGATGATAGTGCTTTTTACTGTTTTTTAGTTGTAGATGAACACAATACCTTTATTTTATATTTTTATTCTTATGTGGTGCTGAGAATCAAACCCAGTGCACCTACCACCCGTGCTAGGCAAGCTCTCTACCACTGAGTCACAACCCCAGCCCTCAATAGTGGTTTATTGCCAAATATAGTTCTGAAGAGAGAAATTTTTATAAGAAACTTAGCAAAATGTACATTATAGCATGAAATTTATTTATTATACTAAACAGCAAATTCTCTATATCTACAATTGCTCATTACATTGAATACATTAAAACAATATTTCCCTCGATTTTAATTGTCCTGAAAACATTTTCATGCTTTTAATGTAGTGACACTGATACCGCCAGTTACTAGTGACTTCTGCTTCCTCAAGTGTTGATATATAATGCCAGAGAAGCACACCAAGGCAAGCAAATTAAGCAGGTTTATTTAAAAGTAGTAACACAGACTTCTGGGAGGAAGAAGAGGGCCATGGCTGATGCTCTAGAATCCCCAGAAGTGAATGCAACCTACATATTTTATATATTAGGGTCTCCATTTTTCTGTTCTCCCCCTTCCCCTTATCTCTCTTTCCTGCCTACATGATTAGGCCCAGGAGTTGCAGTGACAGCAAAAAAGATGAGTTGTGAATGGCAGAGGGAAGGACCACAGGGAGGATTCAGGCAGGTATGGGCCCAGGGGGCATGAATTAGCAATTCCCTGCCTGCAGCTTTTTGGGCAGGGCAGTTAAGCAGGTAACCTTGGTGATCAAAAGGGCTCTGGAGACACTGACATTCCAATCTCTCAGGGGTGTCTTCAACTTCACAGGCTCTGATGGACTCCATTCCTCAATTTGACCAGATTTTTCTATTCTACACTAACAGTCTGTCTCCAATTCTGGCTTCAACACCACTTCTGTCCATCTTCTGTGTGCACCAGTGACCACATGATTGGAATTCCTGACTCAGAGTCATCAATGATGTTTGTATTGCAGTGGAGAACAATGTTCATCCTGTTGAGTGGCTGTCACAGGTTTAAAATCAGTATGGCACTTTAAATGTTTCATCTTTTCTAGGTTGACAATAAGTACTACTTTCAAGTAAGGAGGACAGGAGAGGGGAAGGAGAAAGGAGGAAAATGAGGAGAGGGAGAGGGGGAATGAAGGGGAGGGGAACACGAGAAAGAAGGAGAGTGGGAGAAGGAGAAAAAAAACCAAGGGCAAATGAGAAATCACTTTCTATACACATTTTATCCTTCTGTAAATATTGGAACTGTTGGGTTTAAAGTAGAAAAGAAAATTTAATATCCTTTTTATATAACTTCTTGTACTTTAAAGTATAATTTACAGTTTTTAAGCTTCAGGAAAATTGATGCCATTTTGAAAATGAGATATTGTGCAATAAATTGTGATAAGTAAAGCAGGAGCGACGCCATCTTGTATCTTGCTGCGTGTCCCCGTCCTTCATCTTCTTAGCCTCTTATCCACAGCCCAACAATTCCAGGAATGTCACTTATCTTACACAAGGACCCCAGGGTGAAGAAAAGCTAACCTCGAATTTTCACTTCTGTAATTTGGCTTGCTTGCGTTGGCTAAAGGTCAATAAACTTGAATGGCCTGGTCTGTATGTCAAATGGCCTGTTCTGTGGGTTCTTTTGCTTTAAAAACTCCTTCTCCTGCCTCATGGGTTCCACCATCTTTTGCACTGTAGCATTGTGATGGTGGCCTCTGCCGGAATAAAGGCTT
Organism: Glaucomys volans; assembly: GCA_020662805.1. Classification (NCBI taxonomy): domain Eukaryota; kingdom Metazoa; phylum Chordata; class Mammalia; order Rodentia; family Sciuridae; genus Glaucomys; species Glaucomys volans. The sequence continues at coordinate 164,410 of JAJEJO010053529.1, forward strand.
CTTTGGCTTTAGCGCAAAAGGCATATGAGACTTTTTTTTTTTTAATTTTCCTCGGTGCTGGGTACAACAAAAGGTAGCTGAATTAAATACAAATCTTAGATTACAAATTAAAGCTGCTAAAAGAATAAAAAATAATTTAAAAACTTAACCAGTAAAGTTGTACTCTAAATTATGTAGTATTGAAAAGATAGAAAATGTTTGTGCTTGTGTAAATAAGAGGTTTTTCCCAAACTGCTCTCAATTCATCTTATCTGCAAAAGCCAGGTGGCCAACCACTCTTCCTCTAGAGGTTAGGGTAACCCAAAAGTAAACTTTGCTACCATAGAAACAAAGTTAAAAATAATGACCACCTTCCTCTCGGAGGTTGGAGTGACCCAAAACTTAAAATCACCTGCACTGTAAGTAACTCTATATGCTAACCAATCAAAAAGAACACTGCAAACCTGCTTGTCTTTCATTATAAAAACCCTGCTTAATTTGAGCTCGGGGCCTCTTAGCATCACCGGTTGCCCAGTGCAAGGAGGTTAAGGCTTGAGCTTGCTAATAAATGACTCTTTGTTAATTGCATTGATTGTGGTCTCTGGTGGTTTTCTCAGGGGTCCCGAGCCACAGGGCATAACAGTATAATAAAGGTGATCATTGAGAAATTTTATATTTATCTTTGTACAGAGAGTATGCATTTTGGTTGCTTTTTAAAATCAATTCTACAAATTGACAATTTCTATTAATCACCAATGGGCCAAGATTTTTTTCTTAGTAATCTCCAGAATGTATTTAAATTATATAGTTTACACAGCAGGGAAACTAGATTGCTTTTATATTAAAGACTACTTCTGCAAAAAATGCTGTTGTGAATATTTGGGAGGATTTACATTGTACATGATATTCATAGAGGTTGTCAAGCAAAAACTTATTTTAAGACAGAAGTATTATGTAAAATAATATTTTTACAAGATACCTCCCCAAGAAAAATGTAGGGACTGTGCAGCTCGGGAGGAGGGATGGGAAGTTGGCCAAACAATAAACCTCTCCCAATAACCCTTTCCCAATAACAATAGGCCCAGAGGGGATAAAGCAAAGTTTCATCCCTTCCCAGGTTCATTCCCAGCCTCTCCACCAAAAGCAAATGAAGGGTTATGGAAAATAATATTCCTGTAAAATAACTCCCCAAGAAAATGGCTGGTGTGACTCAAGAAGTGGGGAAAGAAATTGGCAGAACATTAAACCTCTCCCAGTGCATTCCTGAAAAAATGAGCCCGAAAGGAAAAGGACAGATATAGAATACTAGGCCCTAAACCTTGATCTTCTCCATGTCAACCTCATCCTGAATGACGTTGGGCAAGATTTGAATATTCATCCTTCAGTGTCTAATTTTAACCTGTACAGCTAGCCCCTGATGGTCAAAACTGCACATACACAATGATTACATCATCATCCTCACATCCTATAAAATCAGAATCCCCCTGTAACTGAGGGCCATTTTCCCATCTGGAAAGTGGACCTGAATGATGCCTGAATCTGTGAAGGAATAAAGGCTTCTCTGAATCCGTCAAGGTCTGTCTCCCGTTTTCCTTTGTGCTCTTACATTTTGATTCCCTGACTGGAAAATGGGTGTAAGGTAAAAATTACCCTTCCCCCTTACCCATTTCCCCTTACCCGTCCCCTTCCCCTGCAGTTAAGTTAAATGACTGATGATACCTGGAGAGTGACCATTGAGAGTCCGGCAGAGAGTCCGGCACCCCTATGCTTCTCTGAAGTCAGGGATTCCCAGTCACTGCTTATGCTATGGCTGAATTCCCAAACTGACTGCATACATTACCCTGTAGAAAGAGACCCTCCACACCCTCAGAGTCCATGTGACCTGAAACCAACCCCAACTCTTGGCTAGGTTTTTGCAACCTATGCTATGTTGATGGTGCAAGGACTTGTATCGAGTTCTTTATTGGTGCTGGAGGCATCCTCTTTCTGACCCCTTCCCACATCCCACTGCCCTCTCACCAATCTCTCCCTTCCTGATACCCTGTAGTTCTTCAGATCAGAGACTGCTTTTTCTTAGCCATTTTGCTACTGCATCCAACACTGGACTTTAAGTTCTCCAGAGAGGTAAAATCCCATCTGTCTGAGCACAACTATCTGTCCATTTGTCCATCCTGTCTTTAGCAGACAGGCACCCTGCCCTGAGACCCATGGCCAACAGGACCCTGGGGGTCCCCCCATGGGTCTCTAGCAGATAGGTACCCTGCCCTGAGGCCCTGCCTTTTGGCTCATGGGACCCTGGAGGTCCCTCCACTAATTGAAATTGAGGTGAAGATGTTCCCCATTTCTGGTAGCACTGTTCGGTTTGTTATTGGAAAAAATCTGAAGGACACTTTGGTTTCAATCTGACACCCCATTCACCCCCCCCACACACACACACAGCATGGGAATCAGTCAGTCAATTTTCTCAAAATCAAAAGCCTCATTAACTTCAGCACCCTAATTTGGCCACAGTACAAATTAGATAATCTGCACCAATGGCCCAAATATGAACATTTGATGAAGAAATTCTCCAAAAGCTAAAAATCATTTATTGCAAAATAGCAAAAGAAGTGAGGTCCAAGCTCAAAGTCATGTAAAAAGCCTTATTTCAAGCCCCTACCCTCAACTTATCTATGGAGCAAATTTTAACCTGCTTGTCACTAAAAGAGAGAAAAATTTCCCTAACCAGCCCAACAATCAGTGGCATGTCTCAGTAAGGAATATGATATACCAGCTCCATTCCTCAAAAGTAGTGGAAGATAATGTTTCACAGTTTTCTGCATCCAAACCTGACCTGATTACCAGTCAGTGGAAACGGGGTTAAAAAGCCCTAGTTAACCCCTAGGTAATTTTCCTTGCCTAGCCTTGCTGAAGCCCACACTGGAATGTAAATCAGCAGGTTTGGCAAGGGACCAACCTCAGACTGAAGAAGAAAAAGTGTCCATTTTAAACTTCTCCTGGACTGCAACACACACACACAAAAAAATGGTTTTAAGAGTCTCTCTCCCTCTCTCTCTGCCTTTCTCTCTTTCTTGCTCTCTCATGTTATTTTACTAAAATAATTAATGACCATATCATTTTCTCTTCTAGGACTCCTGTTTTATTTTTCTTTGTATGCAGATGACAATGTGAAGATATAGATGATATTTCTAGGATTTTTCTTCAACAAAGAAGAGGTGAATGCTGTCCAATGCATTTGTCTGATACCTTGATTCTTAGAGTAAATTGGATCTGACAGATATAGGATTACTCATGGGTTTGTTAGAGACATCTGATTAATTTACAAAGTCAAAATGCTAACTGTTAATAAACTCGAATACTCTTAACTCCTTAAATTCCATGGAACATACTTAAATATTATTGGTGTTTTTGCTAATTTGTAAGTAAAAAGGGTTTAAAATTGCTTTGTCTCATCACTAAAACAATGTTACTAAGAGTTAAGTCCTAACAGGTACAATTCTATATACATAGGGATCCAAAAGTTTCAACCATGCTTTAATTAGAGTACTATAAATAACATAAAATATTTCATCTCATTAAAATGAAGTTATTTATCTGAATTCAGAAATTTCACAAGAGTTGTTTCAGAATGTAAACAAAAAGGAGTCAACAGATAGGAAAGGGAAAATAGAAGGTTCTAGGTATGGAAATACAGTCAGTAGAAGGAAAAAGAAAATGTTTCTGGGTAAGAAAGTCTCTGTGATGAAATACATGGGGGTCTAAGTAAGTGCTAAGAAAGTCTGTGTGAAAGTAAAGGGCAAATTTCAACAAGTTTGTGTAACTAAGTTGGTTGTATGTATGTGAGACAATCAATTAAAAGCTTTTCAAGGATTCTTCCATAAGGTCAAATATTAATGTGCTAGTATAAAGAGTTTAATCTAAATGTTAAAATGACAAGGATTTCTTTAAAAACACTAATTTACTCTTAAAATTGTGCCTATTATTTTATTCTTTAGAACAATTAGTCTTAATAATTGGGATTTATATAATTATAGTCAAACAATAACTGTTAGAGTATTCAACTATATTACAGAGCCTAATTTTTCTTTAAAAACTAAATTTTGTTAATATAAAAATATCAAGGTAATTGTGGAATGGTAACTCATCTTTATATATTAAATGTGTTCATATTTTCAAGGTATACTAATCTGTAAAGAAGAAAATTTATTAAGCTGCTACTCTCCAAACTTAACTTGTCTGTAATGGTTATTTTAAACTTAAAAGAATAGTAAATTTTATTGGGGACCTATTTATATCATTTGATGTTCTATAACAGGACCTCTTATCAATAGGGCATATGTAAAATTTGTTACTTTTTACACTGAGATTAATAATTTAAATATAGATGTGTTTCTAAAAGTTAATTAGAACTCGATATATTTAAAGGTTGATATCAGGAAACATGAAAGCATTTTGCCACTTTTCCATACAAAAGAAAAGTTAAAATATTTCTCAGCCTTCACTAATTTGTGTTTTGGATATATTGTTATTTGTGTTAACTAATGTTCATATAAACTCAGAAAGCAATATATGTAAACTTTGTAAAGTGACATTTTAAAGGAGACAAAATCAGCATCAGAATTAGAATGCTTTACCTAAGATTTGTGAAGAGCCCACATTGCCTGAGATAAGATCCTGCCTCCCACCTCACTACATGTTATAATGACTCTAATGTAGGCCAGACTCCAGCTCATTTAGAGTTGTATTAAAAAAATTTATTTTTGTTGTGATCTTAAATAGAAGATATAATGTATTACTCAGTCAAGATTCAAGATAGCTATCATGTAAACTAAATATATTTTTACTCTTGCTAAATCCATTTTGTAAAATTGTTACCTGTTAATGTTTTAAAGAGGTACTGCTCCAAGAATGCAAAATCTAAATTAACTTGAGATAATAAGCCATCACCTAAAGGACAAATAGCATATAATGGTAACTTCCAGTACTAATACAGACCCCAACTAAATAAAAGGGTAAATGACTATAAGGTTATAGATATTAGAGTTAAAACCTTGTATTCCTACTTTAAGATTGGTGAAACTGCTTTGCTGGATGTTTAAGATCAAATTTAAGATTAAGATTATCACAAAAGTGTCATGAGAACCAGTATTTGACTCTTGCCCTCTGAGTCAGCCTCAACCCAGGGAATAGGAGAACTTCTCTAAGAAGTGTTGCAACTCTGGGCCACATGACCTCCTGATCAGGGTGATTACTGAGAACACTGGAGAACAGAAAGCAAATCACGGCACCTGCTGCAAAGAGGAGGGTCATTGGAGAAGGGAGACATCCCTCCTGCTTCCAAGGGAAGCCACCTCATCAAGGAGACCCTACCTAGTAAATGGCACTAAAAGATCTGAGAAGCTCTCTCAAGTTCCCCAAGAGTGACCCCTGTGGGAACTCAGCTGGCTCTTAACAGCAAATAGGAACAAGGTCAATTTGACCAGTTTGGACTTGAACACCTAGCAAAAAACCGTTATAATCAAAATACAGCAATAACTGGGTTTAAAAGGAAAGACAATAGTTCCTTTATATTTCCCAAAAGACCAGTAGCCACCTGGCTCCCTGTAAAAGTGCTAGACCTTTTATCTGGGGGCTAACAGCTGACATTGTTATCTTGGCTGGGATAATTACCTCTGCATTTACTGCAGTGTTGGCATTGCACCAGCAGACACAAACAGCTCGATTCCTTCAACAATTTCAAAAGAATTTTACTGAGACCTTGAAAACTCAAGTACGTATTGATCAGGAATTTTTGAGGGAAGTTTAACAATTAAAAGATTCTGTTATATGGCTAGGTGAATAAGTACAAAGATTTATGATGGGCTCGGAGACTCCAATGTCATTATAATATTATCCAATTTTGTGTTACTAGATTTTCATACAATGTTGCTGAGATCCAATGGAAAAATTATGCAATCACCTAATGGGACTAGATCCTTTTCATAATGCCTCTTTAGATATGCTAAAATTAGAACCTCAGGTCCTGGCCATGGCCCAAGCAAAAACATCTACTCTTGATAATGAAGAGATTTGGGGCAGTTTAGATGGAGGAATTTCTTCTCTGGGCCCTTTTCAATTCTTTTCTACACATGTAGCTGGGTTACTAGTTATAACTGTAATGTTAATTTTGTTTCTGTTCTTATTTTGCATAATTTGCCAAGCAGGATGGAAATGATTAAAGCACCAGGAAACTATGATTACAAGGCTAGTCATGCTTGCTATGCTGCAAATGACCTGCACTCCCAGAATCATGGAAAGTACTCCCTTAAATCTGAGTAGGGACCATGACTCTGACTAAAAACAATAGGGTCCCAACTACATAACCTACTGAAGTTATTTCCTTGGTATTAGCAAATCAATTAATTGTCACATTTCTTATAATCACCTGATTTCACCATACTTGTAATAACTTTTCTCTTGCCTATTCTTAATGTTGTATAGGAATAATTTCTCAATAAGTTTACCTGTAAGGCCCCAGAAGCCTCCAGGAACAATGGACACCATTCTCGTGCTCACCTTCTGACCCACTGAGACCACAAAAGGGAACTCTACCTACAGTGACCTCAAGGCTCCCTCCCCCACACCCTTTCCCACCAGGGTCTCCATACTCTGTTCCAGAACTCTGAAAGGAGGGTCCCCCCCCCACTTCCCTCTTCTCAGTTTGAAGCAGCCAGATCTGACTTTCAGTGCCCCAATTCTCTCTTCCCTTTCAGAGTCTGGAATGAAGAGTTATGGAAAATAATGTTCCTATAAGATAACTCCCCAAGAAAATGGACAGTGTGACTCCAGAAGTGGGAAAAGAAATGGGCAGAGCATTAAACCTCTCCCAGTGCATTCCTGAAACAAGAGCCCTAAAGGAAAAGGATGAATATGGAATACTAGGCCCTAAACCCTGACTTTCCCCATGTCAACCTAGTCCTGAATAACATTGGGCAGGACTTGAATACTCATCCTTCAGCGTCTAATTTTAACCTGTACAGCTAGCCCCTGATGGTCAAAACTGCATGTACACAACCATTGCATCATCATCCTCACACCCTATAAAATCAGAATCCCCTCCGTAACTGAGGATTATTTTCCCATCTGGAAAGTGGACCTGGATGATGCCCAAGTTTGCAAAGGAACAAAGGTTTCTCTGAATCCACCTAGGTCTGCCTCCTGTCCTGTTGCGCTTACAGCAAGCATTTACCCCTTCCAAACTCCAGTGCATTTTGATGGAAGGAGGCAAATACTGGATGCTGGGCCCTGAACTTTGACCTTCCCCCATCACAAATTCATCCTAAATAGAGGAACAGCAAATATTGAAACTCTAGGAAACAGTGGATCCCAGAGAAAGTAAAACAATGGGCAAGATTTCAGTATTCATGCCTTGGGATCTGGACTCCTATCTCTCCAAATAATATTGAGTTTCACCCTTTTTACAACTACCCTTGTAAGTTAAAATTTTAACCTGTAAAATTAGCCCCTGACTGTCAAAACTACACATCCAGTCTCCAATGAAACTATAAAACCCAGACTCCAGTAACACAGGGTGAAATGTTATGGAAAATAATATTCCTATGAGACAGTTTCCCAAGAAAAATGGAGGGATAGTGTATCTGGGAAGGAAGAAGGAGAAAATTGGCCAAACATTAATCTTCTTCCAGAGCATTCTTTCCTGCTAACAATGGGCCCTGGAGGAAAGGGGTGGATTTTGGATGTTGGATGTTTTTGACCTTCCCCCATGACTAATTATTCCTAAATGTAAGCACAGCAAATAACAATGGGCAAGACTTGAGTACTCATCCCTCTGGATCTGGACTCTTATAACCCCTGACAACAATGAATTTCAGCCTTTTTACAACTACCGTCCTAAACTGAAGTTTTAACCTGTTCAACTAATCCCTGATACTCAAAGCTGCACATTCATGGATTCCAATGATTACATCATTGTACTCTATAAAACCAAAATCCCCTCTGTAACTGAGGACCATTTTCCCCATCCAGAAAATGTGCCCTAAAGGCACCCAAGTTCGTGAAAGTATAAAGGCTTCTCTGAATCTGTTGAGATCTGCTTCCCGTCATTTTGTGTTTATGTTGTGGGGTCTGATTATTGATGCATTGTGAGACCACCAGACACTAGTGTAGAAAAAGAAATTTATTTTTGGGAAAGAGAGGAAAAGGAAAGAAAACAGACTGACACATCAGGACCACTAGTTCAAGTAAGGGAAGCAGTAGTAGTGAGTGACTTCAGCAAGCTGATTTTTAAACTAAAAACAATAAAAAATTCTAGCAGGCTTACAATAGTGGACTTTTACTTTTCTTCTATTTTCAAAGAGAATGCAAGTGGCCAGCTCCAGCTTATCTATTTCAGGCTGAACCTGGCAGGTTATCAGGGTGAGCTAGACGGGGGAGCCAGACTACCCATGTCTGAAATCAACAGCTTCTGGGGACTCTGAATTGATGGGTTCCATCACAGAAATAGTCACAATATCCTTAACTCATGGCTACATTATTTTGTCTCAGGTTCTGTCCTTGTATCTACCATAGTCAGCACAACTCAAAGATTCTATTTATACTCATTTTGTAATTGTTTTGTATCAGAGAGTCTCTGCCTTTTTTTTCTATAAGGGGGTCTCTACACTTTTACACTTACACTGCTGAGACTGTCTTTGAATTCTTGATCTTGCCGATTCAGCCTCCTGTGTCACTGGGACTATAGGTCTGTGGTGCCAAGTCAGCTGTGGTTTTCATTTTTTTTTTTTTTTTTTTTTTGGTACTGGGGATTGAATCCAGGGGCCCTCAACCACTGAGCCACATCCCCAGCCCTATTTTGTATTTTATTTAGAGACAGGGTCTCACTGAGTTGCTTAGGGCCTCGCTAAGTTGCTGAGGCTGGCTTTGAACTCGCGATCCTCCTGCCTCAGCCTCCCAGGTGCTGGGATTACAGGCGTGCGCCACCACGCCCAGCCGGTTTTCACTTTTAAATTTCACATCAGTAGCTATTCACTAATCTGGAATCCAGTTAGCAAAATTAGAGAAAATCCCTAGGGAGGTTTATTTCTCTTGAAAGAAAGTCAACAGGGTTGAGCTTTGGCTCATTGGTAGAGTGCTTGCCTAGTACATGTGGGTCACTGGGTTCAATCCTCAGCACCATATAAGACAATAAATAAATAATAAAAAAAGAAAGTCAATATTTTTAGACTCAATAATAAAATCTTCTAAAGATTATTAGGTAAAAGGACCATACCAAAAACAACATTTCAGCCAAGGGATTTTATTTGGAGTGGCATAGTGACCACTCTAGGTGATGAAGGTGGCAGCAGAAGAAAAAAGGGGGAAAGAGACGATGGCCCTGAGATTAAGTACCTTCTTAGAGGTAGATGTTGAACTGGGATTGGCTGCATTGGCAACTTTAAATTCATTGACTGGGGTGCTCCCTGAGTGCGATTGTGTGTCTGGGGGATTGGCTAGTATATTTGGGGGTTGGCTAAGGGCTGGGGGAAAGGCTTGGGTTGCTATTGGCTGAAGTCAAACCAGAGAGACCCAGGCTGACTGATAAGTGCATTAGCAGCAGGCCATGTGGAGCTTCCCTGGGAAAAGGAGACTGATCAGCCCGTCCAACATTCCTTCCTTTCCTTATGTTTTACAGAAAGGGGGTGCCATGAGTCTTTCTGGCTACTTCCTGCTTATTTGGGGGTCTTGTGGGGAGTTTGGGGAGGAATGATGGAGGGGGAGGCTCAGGGAAAGGAGAGTTCTGAGAAGCCATGTGCTGAAGGAAAAAATCTCAGCTGGTGTAAAATCCATGAATGTGCCTTGTAGCCATAATTCCATTATGATGTTGGCCCCGTCTGTAGCAGTGGAGACAGGAGAAATCAGCCCGCTGTCTTCCCAGAGCACTTGTAGGAACAGTGAGCAATGATGTTGCCACATTATAGGTAGCATCCTGCAAGATCTTGATAGCCATTGGTAAAGCCAGAATTACTGTATGGGGGCCCTTGTAGATCTTGGTGGGAGCAGAGTTTTTGGAGTTGGAGGTGTCAATAGTGAATCACAGGTCTTGGCTTTGGTTGTCAGGGGCTGGTAGTCTAGAAGGAGAAGCAGTTGATTGACTGATTGGTTGGTGAACTCTTGTGTGCCCATCAGCTCTGGAATTTGTGTATCTGGTCTTGTAGGAATTTCTGTAGGCAATTTAGCAGGCATGGCCCTTGGTGATCCAAAGTGTTCTGGAGATGCTGACATTCCAATCTCCCAGGGGCAGTCTCCACCTTCCCAGATGGCCTCCATTCTTTGATTTGACCAGGTTTCCTATTTTACACTAACTGCCTGTCCCCAATTCTGGCTTAGGAATTCCTTACTGTAAGGTAGGGGCAATGACCATTCTGATTACTTCGAGATGGAAGGGGGTGGCATGGGGGGAAGGTGTCAGACCTACAATGATGCCAGTCAGGAAGCAGTGTGTCTAAAGTCTCACACACATGCACACACACACACACACACTTGGGCTCACATGTGTGCATGAGACTGAAATTTGGTTGTCGCCACTTTGAGTAGGGCCAAGCACAGAGACCCTGAAGTGGTTGCCCACAACTTGCAAGTCTCCAGATGTTCACATGGTTGCTCCCGGCCTGAGGGAGCTCCAGGCTGGTCAAACCAAACTTCCTGCAGTGTTCTTCTGGTCCCAAAAAGGAGGAAGGACCACTGTGTCCCAGTGAGGCCCTAGTGATGTGGTCCCCTGATATGGGCTGGCCACAGCATCTCCCACTGGCAGTCCCAGTCTGCAGGTGAGGAACTTTGATAATAAATGCTTTCCTTTTTAGGTTGTTGGCCATCACAATTCTGTCTGACCTAATATACATCACCAACTAGGCTTCTGGCATCAGGTGCCCCAGTTGGAGGCTCCCAGCAGGGCTGGCATACCTACTCCCAAGGGCTCTGCCCAGCTCTACTAACTTGGCAAATCTCCTGTTGTCTTTCAGAACACTTATGAAGAGCTCTTTCCTCCCAGGGCCTTCTCCATGGGCCCATCCAGGACCTGCCACAGAACCCTTCACTTTAGGTCCCCTGGAGGCAGCTGATTTGAGGAGTCCCCTCAGCAGGGGAAGGTGCTGGTAACCAAGGAGGAACATCTGTGTCCTGGTTCTGTCCAAAGCCAGCCCTGGGTGACATACCTTCTGGAGTCTGGAAGCTTAAAGCTCAGATGTTCCCCCAGCCCCTAAGGCTCCCCTCCAGCATTTTCTAGAGACAGGTCTTATTGGCATTATAACTCTAAAGAAATCTCACACAAAAGCTCTACACAGCAAATCTCAGGGTTCTGCTGGGAGGGCTCAGTTGTCAGGTGCCTGCTCTGCTCAGAACACTCCTGCTTTTGACTCTGACACATCAGAGGGAAGCCTGAGCACCTGGGGACATTGCCCACAGACTCCTGTATTTTCAGGTCACATCTGACAAGGACTCTGTTGACCAAATTTTGTCCAGACTCCTCTTGTAAGAGGTTCCCTTAAAATGGAATGTTCAAGAGGCCTCAAAATGAAACCTCTGCCTGTGCTCTCCTCACACCCCTGCCCCTGCCCACAACAGCCCACCTTTAATGACCCCTTCTTCAAGGTTGTGGGGCAAATTCACTGTCTTCCCAGGAAGACCAAGCTGGAATTCAATTTGTTTTTCATTTTTATGTTATTTTTCCCATATTGTTGATCAGGCTGGTCACTGAATCCAGTTAGTAGGGACCCAAGATTCAGGCCTCTGGCCTGGGCCCCAGAACAGAATTTGTCCATGCTGGTGGGAGTAGAGCCCTCTGTTGGAGTCACTGAATGTACCTCCCAGGGCTTCATCCCAGGCTGCTGGCTGAGAATGAGGAACAGGCAAAGTGTCCCTGCAGCTACAAAAGTCAGTCTTATCTCCTGAATTTCTGTCCCTTAGAGTCAGTGTTGATTCCATCCCTGCTTCTGATAATATGGAAAGATGAATTTTATGACTCTGGTCCTAGAGTCGAACCCTAGTAAATCTTTCCCAGTGGAGCACAGGTGTCCTCCTCCTCCCTGTTCCTTGCCTTGCCCCTCAAGGGTCTCTCTTTGAGCTCTTTTGGGGCCTCTCTTTCAAGTCCATGAGTGGTTCTTCTTGAGCTGTTTTTCTGAAAGGGTCATTTGGGTGAGTGTTTGTGACTGTGCCACCATTTGCAGGAAGAGAGGAGAGAGACAGAGCAACTGGGTGCATTCTAGGACTTCTGCAGTCATCTGCAGGAAAGTGGAAAACCCATTCCATGCCACAGCTCCCCAGATTTGGACTTGGTCTTGTGAACCTGTGACTCAGGAAAACATGGCTTGGCTGTTGCAGCCAGGTGCTGCATACCTGCAGGTTCACCGTGGTCTCTTGTGCTATTATGTTGGCTGCTGGACTGGCAGAGGCCAGGCAACAGTCCTGTTGGAAACTTATTCACTTAGACTCTGAAGAGAAGAGACAAATGCTCCCTCCAGGGTGCTAACAGGCCAGATCCTATCAGCAGTGCAGTGGACTGTGATATATGGTGGTCTCACAGTGAGCATAGAAGAAATAAGGACCTGGAGAAAGGAGACAAAGAGGGAAGGAAAGATGGGCTACAGCTCTAGACCTACAAGATCGTCCTTGCCCCCCAGGCCTGTTTTCCTCTATGTCTGGGATGTTTAAAGGTCCTATAAGTCTTGAAATCCGGTAAGCCCAGGTAGTTAGTTCTCTGTTAGATTACAGAAAGTAATTTTAGACTGATTAAAAGAGATCCAGGATGTGGTTTCAGTCCGGGTGCTGCATGTCAACTAGATAATCTCAACCTGAAAGTCCTGAGGGGGAGCCAGATGGCTGTGACCTGCCCTGGATCCCACTCAGCAGCATGCTCACTGCTCCAAGCTCTGCAAGAGTTGGAACCACATCTCTGCCACCAGACTAGCCTCTGCCAGAAACCACAGTGCTGAATCAGAACCCACCTGAGCAGACTGCTTGAAACTCCCAGAGCAACTTCATGTGGAATATGTGAGTCTGCCTCATTTTTGCACTTTTGTGGTTATGGGTTTGGGGAATTTCACTCACCAACTCATTTCTTGGTTTTGCACACTTAAATTATACATCTGTTTTGCTTGAAAGGAGGCTTTTGACTCTGGGGACCTCTCTGCTCCCTCCTAGGAAGCTCCAATTATTCAAGGTTACTCAAGGGACTGCTGACCACTCTGCAAGTTAACTTGTCTGCACCCTTGAATGTGAATATGCTGTCTTAAATTGACTCTCTGGAAACAAACCCAGAAAGCAAATTAACCCTCAAACTATTTGGGCATTGAAGTTTTCTATAAAGACTTACACACAGGGTCTTCAAGTTAAGTCATATGACCCAGTGACCTGAGTTTGTTTCAGCAGATCCCAGCACAACTCAGACCTATATTCCCTATATAGACTTGGTATATACTTTATCACTTAGTTGGTGCTTTGTCTCAAGCCTAAAATTTTAACATAGCAAGATCTCTGAAAAATGGGTTAATTTAGATTTGTTAGAGAAAATAAAGGTATTTTCATGTAACACATGTTTATTTTGTTTTGTTTTTGTTTGTTTGGGACTGGGGTTGCCTGCCCTTCAGAATTATTATAGTAACTTTTACTGTTTTAGATTAAATTATTTACTATCCTCTGGTATCTCAAGTTTCATGAGTAGGTAATCTAAAAATAACTTAAAAATGAATTTGATGGCTGGGCACAGTGGTACACACCTGTGAACCCAGCAACTCAGGAGGCTGAGACAGGAGGATTGCAAGTTTGAGGGCAGCCTCAGTAACATAGTGAGACCCTGTCTCAAAATAAAAATACAAAGGGCTGGGGATGCGGCTCACTGGTAGAGTTACCATGGGTTCAATCCCCAGGACCAACAAAAACCTTGAGTTTCTTGCACACCAAACCTGTTTTGTGCTGTTGCTGGTGATAGTGAGTGATCAATATTTATACCTGCACATGGCAGTGATCTATCCAGAGTGTGCACATGGTAGGCATTACACGGTTTGAATCTGGACTGCCCGCTCAAATTCCTGTGTTAAATTCATGGTACTCAATGCAGTAGTGTTCAGAGGGACTTGAGGGAAGTGATCAAATCAAACCTATGGTTTAGTCCTTTACTGGGTCATCTTGGAGGGAAATACTGGAAGGTGAGGGAGGAGGAGAGGCCTAGGCAGAGGAAGTCTGAGCTCATCCCAGACCCTTCCTATTCTTCCCCCTCTCCTTCCTAGCCCCCACGAAGTATGCAGCTTTCTTCTGTCAAGGGATCCCCAACATGATGCTCTGCCTCAGGCACAGAATGAACAGAGCCAATGACTATGCACTGAAACTCTGGAACCATGAGGCAAAATAATCCTTCCTCTTAGAAGCTGATTTCTCTGGTATTTTGTCACAGGGACAAAATCCTTAGTAACAGCATTGGCACTGCCTACAGGTTGATGGAGTGGAACTTGTTGATGGCTTAGCCTAAGAACCACTCCTTCTAACCCTGTCAGTCACTCAAGCTTGACACCAAGGGCCTTTCCACACTGACTTCCCCTCTGATGTGTGACCAGATCAGACCAAGGATGAGGCAAGTCCATCTTGGCATTGAGGGAGAAAACCACCCGGTGGAAGATCAGAAAAATCTTCAGAGAAAGCCACTCAAGAGGAGGAAGTTGTCAGTGTCAAATGGAGTCACTGGTGTCAGCCCAGAGTAAATGAGGCATTGTCCACCAGGTGTAGTCACTGGGCTTCCTGGGCACCTCTACACCTGGGCTCCTTCTTGCCTCCTGCTTAGTGGCTTGTGACAGTCCTCTGTGTTCAGGAAAAAGCATGTGCTTTGCCCCACATGTCTTGTAGTCCACACACCAATCCAGCAGCAAATGGCCAGCCAGATGACACAGAACTCAAAGCCCTTAGAACTGAGGAACAGACAGAACATGGGAGGGGCACTGTAATGGGGCCCACTTAAAGTTATAATATTTCTAAGAAGCCAAAAAGTTATTTTTCTTCATTCCCCAGCCATTTATTAGTTTTAGAAGTTTTCTGTTGGAGTTTTTTGGATTCTCTAAATATAGAATCATATCATCAGCAAATAGTGATAGCTTCAATTCTTCTTTTTCTATTTGTATTCCCTTAATTTTTGGTTTGTCTAATTGCTCTGACTAGTGTTTCAATGCTGATGTTGAGTAGAAGTGCTGATAGAGATCATCCCTGTCTTGTTCAGTTTTCAGAGGAAATACTGTTTTTCTCCATGTAGAATGATATTGACTGTGGGCTTCACATAAGCTCTTTTCTTCTACCCAACATCCTACATGAAAGCACCCAGGTGAAGATGGGAAACTGAAACTGTTCCATAGTCCTGACCCCAGCTTCAGGAAAATGCAGCACAACTCAGAGAACTGATGCGTAATGCATAGGTCTGAGGACTTCCATGTGGGGCCCCAGCTTGGTGGTTTCTATCTTTGTGTGTTTCTCAGCTTTTCCTCTACATGAATAATGCCTCCTGCAAGTCTCTGTGCTCTGTAGGCTGGGAAAAGGCAAATTAGCAGTCTTCCCAGTGTAACCAAACTGCAATTGATTTCATTTTTTTCTTATTCTATAATTTCCTCTTATTCTGATGCAGGTGGGTGGGACTCAAACTCAGGGTCCAGATTGGGGCCCAGTAATATTCAGGAACCAAGCACCCCACATTCCACAGGAGCACAGAGGAGCTCTCTGCCCCTGTGCCTTGCACAATCCTCTCTTCCTTTTGGCTCTTCTTCAGTTGACCCTTTATGATACACTTGTATGCCATTCTAACTAACTGCTGATCCTGGGGAATGGGGGGACCATGGAAGCCCCAAATCTGTACTGAAATTGAATATAAGTATGGGTAGCCTGAAGGAAACACAGTTTTCCTGTGGTCCTTGTCCTTTACTCTCTGGCTCTGATGCTGATGTGAGTACTAAGCACAAGCAGGAGATAAGAGTGAAGAGAAGCTTATTACTCACAGTTCGTTAGGAAAGCCCTGGAGATAATTCCCAAAGCAGTGTGGCCTCAAAAACAAAACAAGAAACTTTTACTGGTGAAACTTGAGCATTTTCACCTAGGAGACTCAAGGCCAAAAGCAGAGGTGGGGACACTGATGGGCATACTCCGTATGAGGTTAAAAAATGGCAGGTGGGGATGCCTTTGGGCAGAGAATTCAGTATTAATATGAGTAATGTACACTCTAGGTTGCCTAAAAAGAGTGAGTGAGTGATCAGCAGCCTGGGCTGGTTTCTTGTAAATTGCCATGGAGAGTTTGGTCTGAAACAAATCACCTCTGATATCATTTACAGGGGTAGCAACTTATCCTCTCCCTGAAAACATAAATGTTTGCCCCTAGTCATACCTGCCCAGGCCCTGACACTGTTGATGGGAGGTTGGAGTCAGAACAGAAGTGAAGGTATTCCCACACTGGACAGAATGCAATCACAGGGCTGAAAGAGTGTAGGAGTGGGTGTCATTTTACAGCATCCCCGGGAGAGAACAACCTCCTGTGGCTGCCTGAACACCAAAGTAGAGCTCCGGTCTTCCTGCACCATTTTATGGCATCTCCTGGAGAGAGCTACAGCCTGTGGCAGCCTGAGTCCCCAGCCCCAGCAGGGATCTTAGGCCCTTCAGTGCCATTTTACAGCATCTCCAGGAGAGCAAACACCTGTGACTGCCTGAGTCCCCAGTGCAGAGCTCAGGCCTGCCTGGGCTATCAAGCCCAGTGTCTCCATCACAGTTCTGTACCCCCACCCCAAATTGGTCTAGTGCCCAGGACCACACCCTGGCCCAGTGTCTACTGCCTGTGCTGCATCTGATCATCTATCAACACCAGATCGCCTCTGCCCAGAAGCATTGATCATTCCCAACCTGAAGGTAGTGGGACAGCACCCATCTTGGGTCACTGCTTGATCAAGCACCTCTCAAACATCAGGCTATTGAAAAATAAGAGAATTGAACTGTACAGTACATTTTTATCACAGACCATTTTCAAATTAATTGTAATATGATTATTCCTAACATACCAACTATATTCCTACCTTTGTCTTTTATTAATATGCTTATCACTCTATCTCTCTCTTATATATCTGTTTCCATGGAGAATGTCTTTTTTTCTCATGCTAACAACTGGTTTCTTTCAATTCCACTTCTACTATTCATATGACATAGTATATCAATAGACTCATGGTTTATCTCATTAGTGTTCTGTCCTGTACTACTCCTCATTCTCCCTGTCCAAAATTAGGAATTGCAGTCCTTATTGCAAACTTACTGGTTATGATGTAGATAATAATTTGAACTCATCTCTGTTTATTAAGACAACACTGTTAATATCTTAATAGGGACTATTTAGATTAAGAACACATATTGTTTATATGTTTTGCTGCTAATATTGATCTCTCAGTTTAAAGGGAGGTATAGAAAATAGGCAGGAACCCTATAAGTCATTAAGGGGAAACTGCAATACCTAGGATTCACACTACGAGAGGGGATGATACACTAGCAACATGAGAAAACATGGGAAGAAAATGTCCCAAACAAATTCAGACACTATACCAAAAGAATCCAATGACAACATGGCAGAAGCATTTTCAGAAAGGGAGTTGTACATAATTACAATGATCTGAGAAGCAAGCGAGGAGTCAAGAGAGCAAATGCAGGCAATGCTAAATGCTAAAAGAGCAACTGCAGGAAGCAAAAGATCATTTCAATAAAGAGAGATTCTGAAAAAAAAAAGCAAACAGAAATCCAGAAATGAAGGTTACAATAAAACAAATTAAAAACTTAATAGAAAGCTTAACCAACAGGCTAAATCACTTGGAAGACAGAACCTCAGACAATGAAGACAAAATATTTAATCTTGAGAACAAACTCAACCAGACAGAGAAGATGATAAGAAATCATGAACAGAACCTCCAAGAGTTATGGGACATCATGAAGAGACCAAATTTAAGAGTTATCAGGATTGAGGAAGGCACAAAGACACAATCCAAAGGAATGAATAATCTGTTCAATGGAATAATATCAGAAAATTTCCCAAATCTGATGAATGAAATGGAAAATCAAATTCAGGAGGCGTATAGGACACCAAATGCCCAAAATCACAACAGATCCGCACCCAGTCACACTATAATGAAAATATCTAACATACAAAACAAAGAAAGAATTTTAAAGGCTGCAAGAGAAAAACATCAGATTACATATAGGGGGAACCAATACGAATATCAGAAGATTTCTCAGCCCAGACCCTTTAAAACAAGAAGGTCCTGGAACAACATATTCCAAGCACTGAAAGAAAATTTATGCCAACCAAGAATTTTATACCCAGCAAAACTTACCTTCAGATTTGTAGATGAAATAAAATCATTCCATGATAAACACAAGCTAATAGAATTCACAAGTAGAAAGCCTGCGCTACAGAAAATTCTGAGCAAAATGTTCCAAGAGGATGAAATGAGAAGCAACAATGTAAGTCAGCAAAGGGACAAATTACCCTAAAGGGACAGCCAATTAAAGGGAAAAAAGTAAGATTAAAATCCAAAACTAAGTCAAAATTACCAGGTACACAAGTCATATCTCAATAATAACCCTAAATGTAAATGGCCAAAACGTATCAATGAAAAGACATAGACTGGCAAATTGGATTAAAAAGAAAAACCCAATAATATGCTGCCTTCAAGAGACTTATCTCATAGAAAAACATGCCCCCACTAAAGATAAAGAATTGTGAAAAATCATAACATGCACATGGACAGTAAAAAAGCAGGAGTTTCCATCCTCATTTCAGATAAAGCAAACTTCAATCCAAAGTTAGTCAGACGGGATAAAGAAGGACATTTCATACTACTTAAGGGAAGAAGAAATCACCAAGGCATAACAATCACAAATATTTATGCACCAAAAAATGGCACATCCATGTAAGTCAATCATATCCATCTCAATTCCAGGAAACAAATAGACCAAAGCACAATAATACTGGGGGACTTTAACACTCCTCTCTCACCGTGGGACAGATCTTCCAAGCAAAAATTGAACAATGAAACATAGAACTCAATGACACAATTGCTAATTTAGAGTTAACAGACATATATAGAATATTCCATCCATCAAAAAGCAAATACACTATCTTCTCAGCAGCTTATGGATCCTTCTCTATAATACACCATATGTTATGCCACAAAGCTACTCTTAGCAAATACAGAGACATAGAGAATACTACCTTGTATTCTATCAGATCAAAATGGAATGAAATTAGAAATTAATGACAAAGTTAAAAACAGAAACTACTCCAACACCTGGAGATTAAATAATATGCTATTGAATGATGCATGGATAACATAGGACATTAGGGGGGAAATGAAAAAATTCTTAGAGGTCAATGAGAACAAAGGTACAACATATTAAAATCTCTGGGATACTATGAAAGCAGTGCTAAGAGGAAAATTCATTGCATGGAGTGAATTCAATAAAAGAATGAAAAGTCAACAAATCAATGACCTCACATTACAGCTCAAAACCCTAGAAAAAGAGGAACAGATCATCACCAAAAGTAGTAGAAGGCAGGAAAAAAATTGAAATCAGAGCTGAAATCAATGAAACTGAAACAAAGAAACAATTCAAAAAATTGACAAAACAAAAAGTTGGGTCTTTGAGAAAATAAATGAAAGTGATAAACTGTTAGCCACACTAACGAAGAAAAGGAGACAGAAAATCCAAACTACTAAAATTCATGATGGAAATGGAAATATTACAACAGTCACACTTGAAATAAAAAGCATAATTAGAAGGCATTTTGAAAATTTATACTCCAACAAAATAGAAAACCTGGAAGACATCAACAGTTTCCTAGAGGCATATGAGCCATGCAAACTAAATCTGGAGGACATACACAACTTAAATAGATCAATTTCAAGCAATGAAATAGAAGAAATCATCAAAAGCCTACCAACAAAGAAAAGCCCAAGACCAGATGGATTCACAGCCAAGTTCTACAAGACCTTCAAAGAGGAACTCATTCTAATACTCCTCAAAGGTTTTCATGAAATAGAGGAGGAGGGAACCCTTCCAAACTCATTCTATGAGGTTAATGTCACCCTCATACCAAAACCAGAGAAGGACACATTGAGGAAAGAAAATTTCAGACCCATATTTCTAATGAACATAGATGCAAAAATTCTTAACAAAATTTTAGCAAATCACATACAAAAGAATTTTAAAAAGATAGTGCACCATGATCAAGTGGGTTTCATCCTGGGGATGCAAGGGTGGTTCAACATTCAGAAATTGATAAATATAATTCACCACATCAACAGACTTAAAGTCAAGAACCACACGATTATTTCAAAAGATGCAGAGAAAGCATTGGATAAAATACAGCACCCTTTCGTGCTCAAAACACTAGAAAAAATAGGGATAGTAGGAACATTCCTTAACATTGTAAAGGGTATCTCTGCTAAGCCCACAACTAACATAATTCTAAATGGAGAAAAATTGAAAGCATTCCCCCTGAATATTGGAACAAGGCAGGGATGCTGTATTTCTCCACTTCTGCTTAATATTGTCCTTGAAACTCTAGCCAGAACAAATAGAGAGTCCAAAGAAATTAGAGAGATACGAATAGGAAAAGAAGAACTCAAACTATCCCTATTTTCAGATGACATTATTCTCTATTTAGAAGAACCTAACAATTCCACCAGAATTTTTCTGGAACTCATAAATGAATTCAGTAAAGTAACATTAAATAAAATTAATGCTTAAAAATCTAATGTACTTTTATTCATAAGTGATGCATCCTCTGAGAGAGATATTAGGAAAACTATATCATTCACAATAGCCTAAAGATAAATAAACTACTTGGGAATCAATCTAACAAAAGAAGTGAAAGACCTCTACAATGAGAATTACAGAACACTAAAGAAAGAAATTAAAGAAAATCTGAGAAGATGGAAAGATCTCCCATGCTCTTGGATAGGCAGAATTTATAATGCCAAAATGACCATAGTACCAAAAGTGCTATACAAATTCAATACAATTCCAATTAAAATCCCAATGATGGATCTCATAGAAATAGAGCAAGCAATCATGAAATTCATTTGAAGGAATAAGAGACCCAGAAGAGCTAAAGCAATTCTTACGAAGAAGAGCAAAGCAGGGAGTATCAAAATACCAGACCTTCAACTATATTACAGAGCAATAGTAATAAAAACAGCATGGGATTTGCACCAAAATAGACAGGCAGATCAATGGTACAGAATAGAGGACACAGAGACAAACCCACATAAATACAGGTATCTCATACTTGACAAAGGAGCCAAAAACATACAATGGAGAAAAGATAGCCTCTTCAACAAATGGTGCTGGGAAAACTGGAAATCCATATACAGTAAAATGGAACTAAACACATATCTCTCACCCTGTACAAAACTCAACTCAAAATGGTTCAAGGACCTAGGAATTAGACCAGAGATCCTGCACCTAATAGAAGAGAAAATAGGTCCAAATCTTCATCACGTTGGCCTAGGACCAGATTTCCTTAACATGACTCCCAAAGCTTAAGAAATAAAAGCAGGAATCAATGATTGGGATAGAGTCAAACTAAAAAGCTTTTTCTCAGCAAAGGAAATAATCAGCAATGTGAAGGGACAGCCTTCAGAGTGGGAGAAAATCTTTGCCACACACACTTCAGATAGAGCACTAATCTCCAGAAAGTACAAGGTACTCAAAAATCTTTACACCAAGAACACTAATAACCCAATCAATAAATGGGCCCAGGAAATGAACAGACAATTTGCAGAAGAAGATCTACAAGCAATCAACAGATTTATGAACAAAAAGTTCAACATCCTTATTTATAAGAGAAATACAAATCAAAACCGCCTTAAGATTTCATCTTACCCCGATTAGAATGTCCTTTATGAAGGATACAGGCAGCAACAGGTGTTGGCAAGGATGTGGGGAAAAGGGTACACTCATACATTGCTGGTGGGATTGCAAGTTGGTGTAGCCACTCTGGAAAGCAGTGGGGAGATTTCTTAAAAAATTTGGAATGGATCCACCTTTTGACCCAGCTATCCCACTCCTTGGCCTATACCCAAAGGACTCAAAATCAGATTACTACAGTGATGGAGCCACATCAATGTTCATACCTGTTCAATTCACAATAGCTCGATTGTGGAACCAACCTAGATGCACTTCAATAGATGAATGGATAAAGAAACTGTGGTATGTATACACAATGGAATATTACTCAGCCATAAAGAAGAATAAAATTATGGCCTTTGCAGGTAAATGGATGATGTTGTAGACTGTCATGCTAAGTGAGATGAGCCAATTCCCAAAATCCAAAGGCCGAATGATCTCTCTGATAAGTGAATGATGATGCATAAAGTGGGGTGGAAGGGAGGAAAGAATGGAGGAAGGATAGATAGCATAGAGGGAAGGGATGGGTGGGGTCAGGGTGGGGGGGCAAAAATAATAACAGAATGAGACAGGCATCATTGCCCTTTGTACATGTGTGGATGCACAGATGGTGTGACTCTAATTTGTGTACAACCAGAGAAACAATAGCTGTACTCCATTTGTGTTCAATGGATCAAAATTAAATGAACAAAAAAGTAATAATAATTAAAAGAAAAGAGTGTATGAGTATAGGCACAGTCCAGCTGGCAGCATAGAGTGGAGGTCACGTGAGAAGGAGTGGCCTTCAGAATAGAGCCCAGCCAGGGTGCAGCCAGAAATTATATGGTGATAAGATGCAAGACCCCTTAGGTTGACAGCCCCTGAGGGATTTCTTCAAAATGTCGGGAGAGTGATGAGCAGGGGAATGTACAGCAAAGCCACTGGTTTGCTTGGTTACTCTTGAAGTCCCTTGAAGTCACTGCCAATGCACATGAGTATGTGACTTGTAGCAGACAGGGTAAGAAACATCAGAGCCACAGCTGTAAGAGTGAGCAAGGAGGAACAGGGAACTCCCTAGGGGCTGACTGGGGAGATGTTGCAAGAAATAAGGATTCACAGAAGGATTCATGGGACTGACTACTGACAGAGACCAGGGGATTCTAGAAGCTAAGCCAGAGGGATCTCCATGCATTTCAGAATGGAGGCTTTCATGGTAGCACAGGAGCAGTAAGATAACTTCTGCTGACCCCAGTGCCCACGTCAGCTCAGGACTGACTTGAAGATGAAGCCCCCTGAATTGGGGGAGCCACTATGTCAATTGCACACAGGATTGACTGGGTCCTGAGCTCCCTGCAGCTCAACTGAGTGGTGCAGGTTGCTGAAGGACCTGAACTCCAGAGACAGTGTTCACAGTGAAAAATCTGGATGGCAGTGCTGGTGGGTTCCTCTGGGAGCCCACTTACTCCCCATCCCCTTCAGGCTTCTCTGCTCCTTTCCCTGCTCCCACTGGGCCTCCACTGCCCCTTCACTCATAACAAAGATCTCCTACATGACTTCCTGTGTCTGACCTGTAACTTTCTTTGATCAGAACACAAGAACTGAGATTTGGAGCTTCAGCTCCCTGCTCTCCTGTGACAAAAATACATGAAGGAATAAATCCTAAAATAAGAGAAGTATAAGCCAAATCATGACTAGAGGTTCTAACTTCTCTCTTAGGAATAGAATAAGAGGATTAAAAACTCCCTAAGAATAGAAGAGACCTGAAACAATTAACCACTTGTCATACCCTACACCTGCAGCACTCAAAATGAAAGTAACTATAATATGAACACTCTTCCCGAATTCATCAAACCATCACAGACAGTCCATCCCCACCCACAAAACAAGCACCAATACATCTCAGTATATGACATTGCTTCAGAGTAAGACCAAAACAGAAGATTTGCATCAGGTAAAGTAAGACACATAGAAAGTGCTGTTCAGTCAGAATATAATACTAGTCACAAATACCATTTTAAATTTATCAGCTAATGAGCAAAAAGAAACAAGTGAAATTAGTGTTACTAACATTCTTTACTTAAATAAGTATATCCAAAATATCTTTTCAACCTGTAATGAGTATTCTTCCTTTTTTCCAGTACTGGAGATCAAACTCAGGGTCTCCCACATGTTAGGCAAGTGCCAGATTGCTGAAATACATCGAAGCCCTGAGTTGTCTTGTGTTCTTTTTCTGAACAGTTTTGAAACCTATGGGCATTGTGTACTCAAATAGTACCTAAGTCTGCACTAAGGTGCCCAGCAGGTGCCCAGCAGACACATGTGCCCAATAACCGCACTTGCGCACGCGTACTTGAGAGCTCAGACCTAGAAAATTCTCAAATGTTGAAGATAATATACCCCTCAAATTCCTGTGGTTCAGAGAAGAATCCACAAGAAAACCACAGTGTGTGGCCCTGAGTGACACAGAAGGTCCAATGTATCAAAACATGAAGGAAGCATCAAAAGTGGTACTTAATCCAGGCACAGTGGGCATACCTGTGATCCCTGTAGCTTGGGAGGCTGAGGCAGGAGGATAGCAAGTTCAAAGTTAGCCTCAGCAACTTAGTGAGGCCCTAAAAAACTCAGCAAGGCCTTCTCTGTAAATAAAATATAAAAAGGTCTGGGGATGTAGCTCAAAGGTTGAGCACCCCTGGGTTCAATTCCTGGTACAAGAAAAAAATACAGAAAGAAGGTGTCACAAGTGTCACTTACAGAGAAATAGATCATTTAAGTTCCTAATTGGAAAAAAAAGATAAAAATGACACATACAGAAACCATGATAGGAGCCTGCTCCTTCAGAAGATGAAAGAAAAGAACCAAATTAACAACAGAAAAAGTGCTCTGTACATGCCCTGTGTCTTGAGTCAGTTGCCTTTGGTCCTGAAAGCATGGAGGAACCTTAAGCCCCTGCCAGGTAGGCCTTTTTCAGGGGAGCCCCAGTTCCATAAACATACAGGAGGCTTTGCTCAGGCTGCTTATTGGTTGGGACATCAGCTGTACTCTGGTTTGGTGACCAGTCACCTAACCTGACCTCCAACACCATCTCAGCTCTCCCTCCCATTCAGCTGAGCTCTTGATATTCCCAACCCATGCCAGCAATTTCAGTAACTAGTTGGAATAGGAAGCATCCTTGAAAAACACAACTTAGGGAAACCTACCAAAAATAAAAAAGGAAGAAAAGCTAAGTAGTTGAAACAGCTATCAAAGAAAACTCCAGGCCCAGGTGGCTTTGTGGATGGGTTCCATCTGACATTTAAGGATGAGGTCATCTTGGTTGTAAGAAAACCCTTTTGGGAAACATAGGAGGAGGACCCCATCTGCTATGGACACCCAAGAGAGGTTTTGGAACCAATGGACTGGGACACCACCTTAGACAATCTGGTCCTAAGACAACAGAGGCCATGAGGCCTCAGAGGGACCTCTGGGGTAGGAGCCTTTGGGCCTCCAGTGATCCGGGGACACTGTGAGGGTGCTGGGAGCTGTGCCTCTCAATGGTAGAGCAGCTCTTGGACATGTTCTGATGGAAACTACAAGGCAGACCTGGCCAGAGCTTTTTCACCAAGAGACTGCCAGGAAAGGCCTTGCTGGAAAGATATAGAAGCTGGGGAGGCAGAATGGGGGCCATCTTCTGGCCCTGGCAATGGGTGGACCCATTACCTGCTGGCAGAGGTAATGGGTGGACAGTTGTCAAGGCAGCCTCCAGGCATTCAGGGCTCCTGGTGTTGGTGTCAGTCAAGGAAGGAGGCACAGGTCCTCACATCCCATGCCAGGCATGGAGAAGAAATAACTACTGCTTCCTGGGACCTCCTCAGAGCTTGTACTTGTTGGTGTGGGTTTAGGAGGAGGTTGGATTTCAGCCTGTCACTCCCTTCAAACTCAGGAAAATGTCTTGAAAATTAGGGACCACAGGGCAACTAGGCCTCACTTCCCCCAGATCCCTCTTGCCTTCCACCAAAGATGAGGGTGTAGCTGGGAGGTGGAACATTTGGGGAGGATCAAAGCTGCTATTAAGGTGTCCCTGAAGTGGATGCCCTCTTCTCCTCAGCTGTTGACCACAGCATCCAGAGGTTACCTCAGAACTGGAGTTGGACCTGGTGCATCTTGGTCTTGGTCTTGGTCTTGGTCTTGGTCTTGGTCTTGGACTTCAGACTACACAACTATGAGAGTAAACTGCTGTTCATCTTAAAGCAGCCAGTCTACTGCATTCTGTCATCACAGCACCACATAGACTAGGAACAGGGGAAGCCCAGGGTCAGACAGGGAGGGACACACCACACCTGCCATCACCCAGAATGGGTGACCAATTGGTCAAGTCCAGGCTCAGGGTTGGTGTGTCTCATTCTCCTTGTAGTCAAGTAAGAGTTTGAGAAAGTGAGTGAATGAATGAATGAATAGCAACTAGTGACTTAGGACTGACCAAACAAAATGGAGAGTGGCAGGCCCTCACAAACTATCTGGCCACCCCTCCAGTCCATACAGCCTTGTGCATATGGCTTGCTGGGCTGTCCACTCACCTGGCAGATGCCTGGTGCCTATGTGCCCTGGGCCCCAGGTGGTGCCCAGGGCAGAAAATACCTGCTCCTTTTCTGTCCCTGTCTGTGCCCTCCACTTTGCTGTAGCTTACACAACTGCTCACACTCCCTGTGTGTGGCCTTGTACCCAGCCCTGCCCCACATAGCATTTGCCATTCCTGTGTGGGCACCAGGATTCAGTCCACCTGGTTATGACCTCTTTAGGAGAGGTATGACTCAGCACTCCATATGGGATCTCCTCAGACAACCCAGGGAAGCCCAGAGGCTATGCTCCTCACTCACAGGCACAGGCACACACAATGCACACCCTCAGGCCACACATGGACACATGTGTCCACATGTACAGCCTGAATGCATAATAGAGAACATGGAAGTGTCTCCATGGCCCATGGGTGGCAGGGCCCCTTTGATATGACTCACAA
Organism: Glaucomys volans; assembly: GCA_020662805.1. NCBI lineage: Eukaryota > Metazoa > Chordata > Mammalia > Rodentia > Sciuridae > Glaucomys > Glaucomys volans. Next base: position 191,303 of record JAJEJO010053529.1, read on the forward strand.
AAATTTCACTTCAATTGATCATTTGATTGTCTAGTACTATAATTCATTTTTTAAATTAGAGATATGACTTGATTCCTTGCAGAAGGTCCTGTCAGTCATCTCATAAATAAGCATCACACAATGAGATTTTGCATTACTTCCTAACTAGATTTGGATAATATAGTGACTTTTGGTTAGATTTTTAAAATGAGAACAAGAACAAAATAAGGTAATACTGAACAGGATAGATATTAGAGCATACCACATACAGGCGGGATTTATATGCACCATGATGCAAAATACATTATTTCCAGTGTCTTTAGTTTTAAAAAAAAGTTCATAAATAGACTTGCTAGGGCTGCCAGTTAATGGGATGAGAGTCAGCTTTCCATATCTGTGACACAAGTGCTGAGATAAACAACTCACAAGGAGGAAAGGTTTCAGAGGTTTCAGTCCATGGTTATATGACCCTGTTGCTCTGGCCTGTGGCAACACTGCACATCATAGTGGAAGTGTGTGATAGAGGAGGCCTTTTTAACTCATGGCAGTTGGGACACAAAGAGACAGAGCACGGGCCAGATCCCCAAGGACCTGGCCTCCTCACACTAGGCCCCACCTTCTGAGGGTTTCACCACCTCCCAACAGTGCCACCAACTAGGGGCCAAACTTCAATTCGTAGGCCTCTAGTGAAAACTTATCTAGACCACAGCAGGGTGCAGGTAGCCTCCAGAAACGGGGGCTCAGTGTGGTTCATGGATGTGATGGGCAGGCACTGGTTTCTCACCTGGATCACAGTGTCAATTAGCTTGAGGTTACAGAGTTTTCCCAGCACAAACTCAACTGCGCCAGCTGGGGGTGGTGTCACACCAACAGAATCCCTCTCCGGTCCTTTTAAAATCTGTATGTTTGCCTGCCACCAAATTCACTCTGACTCCTCAACCCCAATTCCAAGCCATGAGGAGGGGAGCCTTTGGGAAGTAACTAGGTCAGGAGAATGAACCCCTTAAAAATGTCTTACACATGGTGCCCTGTGAACTCCCTGCTCCATTCACCAGGTGAGGTACAGTACTTACACCAGACTCCATATCTGCTGTGCCTTGATCTCAGTCTGATCTCAGACTGCCATCCTCCAGAATCCTGAATATAAATTTCTGTTTATGAGTTTCCAGTTTAGTGTTGGTTGTGGAAGCCTGAATGAACTAAGACAACTGGTACTGGGAGCAGACAAGCTGTAATAAATATGTAAAATGTGGAGATGGTTTTGGAGCTGAATGAAGTGTAGAGCCCCAAGGAGGTCTGAAGTGTGTGCTGGCGAAAGTCCACATTGTCACACACAAACCTGTGCTAAGGAAAGTGACTCTGGGGTCAGAGGCAGGAGGATCATAAGTTCAAGGTCAACCTCAGCAACTTAGCAAGGCCCTGGATCAAAATGAAAAATAAACAAGGCTGGGGATGTGCCTTCATTGTTGAGCACCTCTGGATTGAGACTCCAGTACCAAGAGAAACAGGGGGAATGAAGGTAAAAGTGAAGAGTCAATGATATTTATTAAATTTTTACAGGAAGGCTATTCAGGAGATGACAGGTACTGGGACCACTGCCACCAGGTTTGCAGTGGGCAAATGAGATTGGGCTCAACCCTCAATATGGTGTGGACCAGGGGGATTTATAGCCAAGGAGCAGGCGGAGTCAATGGATGGATAATGATCACCATGGTGTGGACATGAGGTGTCAACTAAAGCTCATGTGTGAGATAGTACAGGGATCTTCAGAGGTGAAGTGATTAGATCACAAGAGCTGTGACCTAATAAGTTAATTAATCCATCAGATGAATTAATAACTTGAATGGGTTACTAGGTGGTAACTGTAGGCAGGGGATGTGGCTGGAGGAAGCAGATCACTGGAAGCTTGCCATTGGGAATTACATCTTGTCCCCTTGGCCTGCTCCCCTCTCCCCTTTTCCCTCCTTTCTGGCTGCCATGACCTGAGCAGCTTTACTCTGCCATGTGTTTCTGCTACAATGTTCTCACTTTGGGCCCAGGGCAACCAAATCAGTCAACTATGGACTAAACCACTGAAATGGTGAAATGAAATAACTTTAACCCTCTAAATTGTTCTTCTCAGGCATTTTGGTCAGAGCAATGAGAAACTGACTAGCCAAATGACCAGGAAACATCAGGGATGAGGAGGACTCTGGCTAAAATGAGCTAATAGGAGTCATACTGAAGGCAGGCTAGGGTGACCAAATGTCACCTGGTGGTCCTGAGGAGGAAGGGACTGCATCCAATAAGGTGATCAGATATTGAGGGTAGGGTTTC